>APFE030228023.1:139423-167532 GCA_000404065.3 Pinus taeda
ACTCCTTATATCCCGACCTCGTTGGGGACATGCAAAGAAAAACAGAGAAAAAGCAAACCGCTCTAATACCACTGATCCGGATTTAAATAGGAACGCAATAGATTACAGAGATAACCATAACTACAGAGATGTGATAACCATAAATAAAGAGATGCAGCGGAAATGATATTTTATTTCATTAATGGAAAATACTGAAATATGCTTACAACCAGAAATGGAAATAAACCAGCTAGGGCGATGGTAGCTTATCTCTAAGAAGAGATGTGCGGGTACATGCCTCTGAACTGTTCCGAATTGTCTTACAATGAGGCTCGAAGGCCTATTTATTGTTGAGAAACAATAGAAAACCCTTTACATTCCAAAACCTAACCCCAAAAGATGAAACACCAAATTGTGGGCCCCGTTTTGGGTAAATTGGTACATCAATTTCCCGGGGTCGTAACTTTGGCATACGATCTCCATTTGACGCGTATGATAGCTCGTTAGAAAGATCTATCCGAGAACTACCACTTTGGGAAGGGCAACATTGATCTATGGACCCATGTTGTCCCCAGATTTCGGAAAAAATGTCGTTTAGGGCCTCAAAACGGCTCCGGAAGTTCAGGACCTGAAAAAACTGCTAAAAATAGTAAATTGTGCTACATTTACGGAAACTGAAAAACTGAAAGAGACAGTTACGGGGGTCCAAATGGGATAGGTGGGTGGCCACCAACATCCACCTGGATCAAGGCCATGGCACCGACATTGCCCAACAAATTGAGAACAGAAAGCATGCCTGGGTGTGAGTAGAGGCTGGCCCGAGTGACTATAGGCCATGGCACTGACATCGCCCAAGTTAATGCAGACGGTTCCAGAATGAGCGGAAACGAATAATTGAAGGAGACCATGACAAATATCTTGAAAATGCGCAAACTAATTATTTTTAAATTTTCACCCATTATAAGTTTGACCCAAAAACATCCAAAATAAAAAAACAATTAAATACACTACCGCTTCAGAAAATCTTCAAAGAAGATGCCCCCACTCCACTGAATTTTTTTATCCCAAAGCAAAACACGCAACCTGCTAATCAAATGAAAGACGGAATTCGATTTACATATAGAAGAAAGGAATGTCTGTAATCCAGTGAATCCACATTTCGGTGTTGTGTGTAAATTTCCAGCGATCGAACTATAGCAGAGATATATGGCGTCTGTCGTTACAGCCAGTAGCTGGAAATCTCCTCATGTGTTGGCCATTCCATTCCCTGAACAGAACCAATTGATTCCATTTCTCGAATTTTCCTATTGACTAGCGTTCCATGGAATCTCTGTCACGATTCTCACAACGCATTCTCATTCCTCCCCTCTGCAACATTTCTTACAGCGAGAAAAAATAGAGTCACTGGACATTCGGCCTCTGTACATCCCCCTCCCATCAGATCAAAAGGAACTGCAAGAAGATATTCCTCGAAAATCCGTCCCTCTTCTTGTCTACTCGTTTCGATTATTAGCAGAGCCAATCGAGCAGTGGATGTTGTACATCCCCCTCCCATCGGATCAAAAGTAACTACAAGAAGATATTCCCTGGAAATCTGTCCCTTTTCTCGGCTACTCAGTTTCAATTATTAGCAGAGCCAATCGAGCAGTGGATCCAACAGCAGAAGCCACACCCTGTGTGCATCATTAGCGACTTCTACCTCGGCTGGACTCAGAAAATCTTTGCCAAACTCGCGATCCCCAGAGCTGTTTTCCACACATACAGTGCATTTGGGGCCTGCGTAGACAATTCCCTGTGGACACACATGCCACATCTCAAGGTCAAGACCGACGATGAGTATTTGTGGCGCTTGTTATACGAAATTGTAGAGAATAAACAAAAATTGCATGAAACATATGAACAATTTCCGCGGACGCCAGGTGTCAACGTTAGAAACAAAAGGACGATGAAAGTCTCTTTCAAAGGAAGGCATATCAGCCTAATTATTATAATTATAGAAAACTTTACCATAACCAGGTTAGGATGAAAATAAATATTTACATATATTTTACTTAAAATTAAACATGAAAGGTTTCACACATATTTTATATATATAATGTAATAGGTTAGTAAAGTTAAGTGGTTGGTGACAAAGTGTTTTATAGGAGTATTTTGTGAAAAAAATGTCATTGGTATGAAATCTATCGGGCACAAATCTAAAATTATAGGTATAGGTTTGGTGGCCTAAGCCAATTTCATTCTTGAGTGATTTTGACATTACGTCTCTAGGTCACAATTTCTTAAACCACAAGTTAGTTCTATTCATCTGCAGATAAATTAGAAAAGAGAAAGTACCTTTTGAATAAACAAAAATAAACAAGCAAACTTCAACATGTATTTAATGTTAATGAGCATTGTAAAACACACATCCACCTTATCTCAATTCATCATATTATAAGTATAGGTAATGTTTGAATAAGGTTTTAACTATTTGGCTAATCATGTGATAGGATAATTGATGCTCTTTTATATTCAATATTGCTTATGGTTGAAGCCAAATGGAACATTCTTCATCAATCACTCGTAAGTTGATTTGGACATTGCACTTTTATCCCATGACCTTCTTTAGGCAAGGCATATGAAATACTAGATGAATCTCGCAATGGGTTGGAAAAGCTAGTTTGTAGACAACTTCTCCAATGTGTTGGATGATCTCATAGGGTCCATAAAATTTGGGTGCTAATTTATGAAGCATTTTGTCTTTGAGTGACATTTATTTATAGGGTTGAAGAAAAAAAATCTTGATTCGCAATAACAAAACAACACTTGAAGCGATGTTGGTCAACTAGTTGCTTCATTATATTTTGAGCCATAACCAAATTATTCTTTAGTATGTGGAGAATGACTTCTCTATTATTAAGTGTGTGATACACTACTTGAACCTTAGAAGTGCCTCATAAATATGAAGTGATTAGCAATGATTTTGGGCCATAAGCCACTTCATATGGGATCATTTTTTGTACTTCTATGATAAAAGATATGGGCCACTTTACAAGGGGTAGTCATTGTGCCCATTAGTGTGGTTTTTAAGAGGAAAGAATCTAAATAGTTTTGAGGCACTTGTTGACCACTTCAATGTCATTATTTGTTTGGTGATGATACACAATGATCATATTTAGTTGGGTACATCTTAGTTAGTTTAAACCGCTCTTGCTAAAATTTGCTAATTAAGGTAGGGTATCAATCAGAGACAATGGAAGTGGGCATGTTGTAACTTAAAAATGTAATTAATGAAAACTTGGGCAACTAAGGAGGAGGTAAAAGTATGTCGTACCACACAAAATTAAGCATATTAGAGAGATGGCCAACTACCAACATGATCATGGATATGTTTATGACCCTTCGAAATCCCACAATAAAATGTATAGCTATGTCAACCCATATGTGTCTTTGGATTGATAGTGGTTGTAATGGCCCTAGTATCATTATTGTCTCTACCTTGTTTCTTTCGCAGCTGTCACATGTTGCCACAAAATCCTAGGTGTCAGTCTTCAAGCCCTCCTAAAAGAATGAGCACTTAATTCATTCATATATTTTATTAGAATCTAGAATGACCTATTGTAGGTGCGAATGAAATTCCTCTAAAATGATTTTAACTTAAGGAAGAATTCTTTACTAGAATACTACATTCGTTATAGCACAATGTTCTTAGCTACCATATATACCCTTTAAGTGGGTGGAGATCTTGAGGTTTGTGGATGAGTTGAATGATAGTTTCATTTTCCAACCTTCTCGATAGTCTTCCTAAAGACAACTTGGAGTAGGTAAAGTTAAGGCAAAAAGGAATCCAAACTCCTAAAATTGCTAGGATAAGGCATCAACTACCACATTATCTTTACCCTTCCTATAAATAATCTCAAAATAATATGCTAGTAGCTTGGTGACCCAATTATGGTTTTCTAGTCAGGATAACCTTTATTCAAGCAAGGATTTTAAACTATGATGATCAATCTTAATTTTGAAACATTGCCCTATGAGGTATGCACTCCATGTCTCTATTACATGCAGGATGGACATCATCTATTTCTCATATGTGATTTTACCCAAATTGTGGTCACATAACTTCTTATTGATGAATTCCAATGGGTTTCCTTCTTCCATCAATACCACTCCAAGACCTTTGTTCGAGGCATCACCTCCGAAGACAAAAGTCTTACTAAAATTTGGTAGTGCTAGAACTCGGTCCATGCATATGACATCCTTTAAAGCTAAGAATCCCTATTCAAAAACTTCATTCCAACGAAAGGAACTCTTTTTGAGTAGTAAGGTTAAGGGAGCAACAAATTTTCTTTAACTTTTCACAAAATTCCCATAGTAGGTTGTAAGTCTTAAGAATCAATGAAATCTCTTTATGGTTTTGGGGCAAGGCCAATCTTGCATGGAAATGACTTTCTTGGGATAAAATCATACTCCATCTTGACTTACAATACGACATAAGTTGATCTGTAAACTATCATGGATATTCCATTGGTCTGTTCGTCACAACAAATCTGATAAAATTATATTTAAAAATATGAAATCTACAATATTAGGGTTTTATTTTTCTTTAGATTTCTAGATTTGTAGATCACAGTTAATTGCATACACATGCAAATTAAAATTATGCAAAAAGTAGATAACAGTGAAATAAAAGCTCACAAACCACAATTGACACAAGATATGACATGGGAAACCTTTACAGGAGAAAACCTAGCTGGAAGGTGAGGTTGTTATGCTCTCTTTCTCTAAATAGAAAATGGATGTGAGTACAAAGAAGTGTGGCCTATGACCTGTGGGCTACTATAGTGCACAAATAATATGTGTGTTCTCTATCTCCTATCCCTTTTGACTATTTTTACTCATCTATGGAACAAATGCACTCGAAAAGAATGGAAACCCTTTTCCTCCTACTAGCTTGGTTATAACACAACTTGATAGCTTACTAGTGGTTAGGTTTACTACCTCAACTACTAAACAGAGTTACAATATGGAAACTTCTAGAATATTATTCATCATAATCACATGGGTAGCCCCTTTTCCATGAATAATGGGGGTTAACGTGGAATCCTCTCAAATTATGGTGGTGAAAACATGAAGGTCAACTTCTGAGTGGCATAACTATCACATACGAACTCTGATTCAGGTGATTCTTGCACCATTAGAAATGTCTTTATTTTTAAAATATGAAAATTTTTACCCCCAAAAAGCATCTATTGATGCCTCAAAATTCTCCCAGAAGGTTTCAAACATTTATTTGCCAAACTAGGTCCCACTGGTAAAAATGGTTTGGTGCATTGATTCCTTGACGTTTTCCACTCTAAAAGCATCAATATTGATGAAAATCAATATAATGATCCAATCCAAATCACAAGTGATCCATGTGGATATTGGTGGCCACCTGCCAAGTCCACTTGGACCCCCACCATTGTTTGTTTCGGCTTTTTAGTTTCCTTAATTGTAGCACAATTTACTATTTTTAGTAGTTTTTCGAGTCCTGAACTTATGAAACCGTTTTGAGGCCCTAAATGACGTTTTTTTGTTGGGAAAACTGGGAGAAACATGGGTCCATGGAGTAATGTTGCTCTTCCCAAAGTTGTATTTCTTAGATAGATCTTTCTAATGAGATACTGTGTGCGTCAAATGAAGATCGTATGCCAAAGTTACGACCCTGGGAAGTTGATGTACCAATTTGCCCAAATGGGGCCCACAGTTTGGCGTTTCATCTTTTAGGGTTAGGTTTTTGGATGTTTAGGGTTTTCCATTGTTTCTCACCAATAAATAGGCCTTCGAGCCTAAGTAACACAGTTCAGAGGCATGTAGCTGCCACATCTCTTCTCAGAGATAAGCTACCATCGCCCTAGCTGGTTTATTTTCATTGTTGTTTATAAGCATATTTCAATATTTTACATAAATAAAATGAAGTATTATTTCCACTGCATCTCTATGTTTATGGTTATCTCTATAATTTGTTGCATTCCTGTTTAAATCTAGATCAATGGTATCAGAGCGGTCTATTTTTTATCTATTTTTGTTTGCATCTCCCCAACGAGGTTGGGATATAAGGAGTTAGGGCTTGAACTAGTCGAACCTTTGCAAGAGCAGCCTCGCAAATCTCGATGGCCTCCCATGGCAGATGAAAAGAAAGATGAGGGGGTAGGAGATCCTATCAAAATCTTGCTCGAAGAAGCTCTCGAGCGACAAAGGAACGTGATAATGAACAACTTTGCCCAGATCCTTCAGCGGCTACCTACAGGCAACGGATCGGCTTCCAACAACTACTCTGGAAATGCCACACAGTTTAAGGTACCAGTTAATTTTGAAATCCCCATATTCGAGAGTCAGAGAGATGCAGATGCTGTCGATAAATGGTTAAATTTGCTGAAGGGTTATTTTTTGTTCATGATTTTTCCAGTCGAGAAAAGATTATTTTCGCTCTTCTTAAAGCAGCCCCCATGTCAAGGACTAGTGGGAAACCTACTGCGAGCAGAAGGATGAAAGTACATGCTCACTATTTTTAGCCGCACCCACTTGGGATTCATTCCGGGATGCCATCAAGGAGCAATACTACCTTGTCAGAAGCTATGAGGATCAATACATAAAGTGGACCACGCTGCGGCAAGGAAGGGACCAAGACGTGCCGAAGTTTACCAATATTTTCCATACTCTTCGCACAAAGTTGGGTATTAAGGATTCAGAGGAGCATTTGGTACTCAAATACCGTGGTTGCCTGCACATGTACATCGAGGAAGAAATGGAATTCCTGAACATCCCCTCGCTCGGCACGACATACCTATATGCCGTCAAGGTCGAGCAAAAGTTTAAATAGAAGAAGCGAGACTTTGGATATGTTAATCCAAAGCAAGGGATAGGTGCCCCCAAACCGCAAAATAAAGGACAAAGCCAAGGCGGGGTGGCCCAAGACAACCCAACAAAGCTGCAAGCAAAGAATAGTTCCATGAAGCCGAAAAAGGACACAGGAAAGTGGTGTGTGTTCCATAAGAGCTCCACTCACAACACAAGTGAGTGTCGGACCAAGAAGTCACTGGTAGCCAAGCTAAAGGTTTCAGAATCAGATTCATTTTCTGACTTTGATTTAGAACCCGATAAGGGGAATGACAAAGGGAAGCAGATTATCGATGCGGAGCCCAATGCCACCGTTGCCACCACGAAGATCCAAAAGGAGGAACCCGAAGATATAGAGGAGGAGGAGCGTCTCTTCCACTCCTAGATGTGGGTAAAGGGATCCTTGCTACAGTTCATTGTTGACAACGGGAGCTAAAAGAACCTCATTTCTGCAGAGGTCGTGAAGCAGCTAGGCTTACCGACCGCAACACATCCACAACCATACACCATCGGGTGGCTTCACCAAGGATGGGATCTGTTAGGATTCCAAGAAACTCTCCTAGGTTGTAGCTCGGAGATGCCTGGTAACATATAAATTCAACTTATTGTTGTAATGGATGAATGGAAGGAATGATGCTTGTCCAAGCTAGATAACCACTTCTACTTTGTTTCACTCCAGACATGCGTGAACACCCCCAGAATACAAGGCTTTAGACCACCAACTACTCACAGTTTAGAGATTGGGTGAATATGGAGAATACTAACCACACCAGCAAATGCACAAGACCATGTGATGGCGGCTACAACCAATAAAGAAGCCTAGAGATGTAATCTACTAATGCACAGACAGGATGACAGCTCTTTGGCACTAGATAAAAAGAAATATGGATAACCTATTCAATGATACATTCAATAATCTAACACATAGATAGGATGATATCTCTCTAGCGCTAAACCTTAAAGATCAAGAATACAACATATCAGGCACAACTTAGAACAGAGAGAAAATGGAAAGTGAGCAATTAACAGCAAAATAAGCTTATATTAGCTGAAAATGAAGATGAGATGCTGCAAGTGGAAAAATATCCACAATCTCTAGAAGTTTAACCTTACATCAGAACATCAACCATCAACCTTGATTACATCTTGTTTCTGGGTCTTTATAGATTTTACATTACAAAGGCACTTGGCCATTTAGGTATGGAGGGGTCATAATTGACCACCAACTGCATTTAACTACCTGATGGAGTATCTGATTGTGTTTTCTTGCTGTAGTGGGTGAATCCGATCCTTTCAAGGGTTGTGTTGTCCTCTTAGGCAGTTGGAGTGCTCGTCAAGTGAAGTTCCATAACTGATAAATTCAGTTACAGGGTTGTGCCTGTCCTTTTCTCCTCTGGCCATGCCCTCTGTTAAATGTAGTTGTTGAGGCTTCACTGTTACTGGTACTGGCAGGTTGTTCACCTTCTTCCTTCAGACAAATGGAGTGGTCAAAGGACGTGGAGTGCATGGTTGAACGAATGGTCGAGATGATAGGGAAGGATGACCATTGGATGGGGAGAATAGATGACAGAGATGACTCGTCGAAGTTTGTCGGATGAGGTGGGAGTGGGTGGATTTTGGGCCATTGGATCGACAACAGATTGCTCAAATGGTGATCAGGCAGTGAAGCTACGTGGTAGTTATCAGGCGGGGCGGATAGGTTAGGCAGTAAATGGTATTGATCGCACCACCTTTGGGCATAAAGCGGTGAAAGGAAAAGACCGAGCAATTCCACTCAGCGCTTGACACGTATCGGCGGATGAGAGAGAAAAACCACTCTCATCACATGCTAACGTTCAATCACTTTGCTGGCGCAATAAGTGCGAAGGTCGTCAGATCTTGGTGGAGATGATCGGGCGGTGGGGAAATGACTGTGCAAGTTGCTTTATCGGGCGTGACGGGAGCTGTTAGATCTGCGGGAGGAAATCAATGGCGAGGAAATGATTAAGGTTTTAACAAGCGTGCGAGGGCGTATGGCAGGGTTTTATGAGGGTTTAGACCTTGCACTTAGGGCTTAAAGGAAAAGGGGCTATTTTGATGAGTATAGAAGGGAAAATAGAGGAATGGAGGTGGCGGAGTGAAAACGGAGTAGAAGGAAAAGGGGAAGATGACCATCATGAGCTTCCTTTTTTAAGCACAACCAAGCAGATCAAGCTCATCTTTGACCTTGGAAAATCCTCGTTATATAATAGAGCTAACACTGGCTCCTTCTGGGGATGAGATCCTCCCTGTGAGGTCTCAAGAACCGTAGACCACTGCCTTTCCTACAAAAACAAGATTAAAATCATTTTGCCTAGTATTGCATTGGGCATGGAGTCTAATTAAGCCTACACTAAAACCTAGTGAAAATAACATATTTACAACCATAAGGCCTGAAGGCCTTACACAACATAATTTTTCAAAAAATGCCCATTAACTGGGCCATTAAAAACTGTCTCTCCTTCCATACTTTGCAGCATGAAGGTATTGTTCCCCTGGATCTGAGTGATGATAAAAGGTCCAGTCCACAGAGCATCGAACTTCCCATGGTTGTCTTTCTTTTCCTTCAGTGCATCCCATTTAAGAACCAAGTCTCCAACTTGAAAACTATCTATCTTTGCCTTTCTTTCAAAGGCTTCCTTGATTCTCTTCTGATGTGCTGTACACTTCTCAACCAATTGATCTCTGATTTGATGCACTTCTGCCAAATCCCTGATCCTCCTAGCCATGTCATTTTCTTCATTCTGCTCTTCCTGTAGGAATTTTGCCACAAGGAGGGTCAACTGAATTGGGAATATAGCCTCAGTGCCATATACCATCTTGAATGGAGAGTTCCCTGTGGATTTCTTGGTAGTCACTCTGTCAACCCACAATGCATACTTCAGCTTGGAATCCCAGTTCTTCTTGTTGTCTTCTAACAACTTCTTGATTATCCTTATCAGGCTCTTGTTGGAAGATTCTGCTAGGCCATTACCTTGAGGGTAATATGAGGTGGAATGTACCAGTTTAATGCCCATCGAGTCACACATGTCCACCAACTCTTTTGCCCTGAAATCTGTTGCATTGTTTGTAATCAATTTGTGTGGACAACCAAACCTGGTGAAAACGTTCTCTATCAAAAACTTCATGACCACATGGTGATCAACTTTCCTGGTAGGGATGGCCGCAATCCATTTAGTGAAGTAGTTAGTGGCTACTAGGATCCATCTGTGTTGGCCACTGGAATTTGGATTAATTTCTCCTATAAAATCAAAACCCCACTGTTGGAAAGGACCGCTGGCATGTATTGGCTTTAAGGGCAAAGATTTCAACTGTTGTTTTCCTTCAAACCTTTGACACCTGTAGCAAGATTTTACAAATTAAAATACATTAGAAAACAAGGTGGGCCAATGATACCCAACTCTGAGAATCTTGTGGGTTGTGGTTTTCCAATAGTGATGTCATCCACATATGCTGGAATGAAACTGATGCATGACCTCCATGGATTGTTCTTTGTCCAGACACCTTAGAAGGATTCTAGATGGGTCCCTCTAATAGAGTAGGTTTTCATGAATGTAGTATTTGGCTGCTCTGAGCTTAATAGTCCTGGCTTGGCTTGAACTTAATCTTGGAGGGACTTCTAGCTTTAGCAAGAATTGAGCTATTGCAGAATACCATTCAGAAGAAGCTAGATTTTCTGTCAATGACTGGTTCTGCCCTGGTTCAGTTGTTTCTTCCACTGTTTGTCTGTCATTTGAGATTGTGCTTATTAAATTCATGTCTAGCACCCTACAATTTTCTTCAGCCATTAGTCTGGCAAGGCCTCGATCTCTGACAAGCTTGGTGGGCTTCAATTCTATGTTTAATTCAATGAGCTTTGCAATCCATTTAGCCCTTCTTCCATCAACATCTAGCTATGTTATGATATGTTTTACTAAAGTAGAGGGCACACACGCAATTACCTTGTAATGTAGAATGTATATCCTGAAATATTTTAGGGATTTGATAAGAGCATATGCCTGTTTTTCTATGAGATCATACCGAAGTTCAACATCCCTTAATGTTTTGCTGAAGAATGCCACTAGATGTTCTAAACCCTCATCATCTTTCTGTAATAAAACTGTTGCAAGGGTGTCACCTGAGGCAAATGAAGATATATGGAACTCCTTGCTATAGTCTAGGCTAATTAAAGTGGGAGCTTCCATAATGGATTTTTTGATAGCTTCAAAAGATCTTCTTGTTACATCAGTCCATTTGATCTTTGATCCCTTTTTTAGCATGGAGGTGATATGTTTCACCAGTTTTGCAAAATTGGGAATGAACCTCCTTACAAAATTTATTTTGTCCATAAAGGATTGGATGTCCTTTTTTGATCTTGGGACAGACAAGTTCCGTATTGCTTTCACTCTTTTTGGATCAATTTTGACACCTGCAGTATAAACAATGTGTCCTAACAGCGTGCCCTCTCCTAAAGCAAACTGTGATTTCTTGGGATTCACTGATATCCCAAATCTTCTGCACTACTTTCTTCAAATGTTGCAAATGGTCTTGATGGCTGCTGGAGTATATTGTTACATCATCTAGGTAGACAAGGACAAACTTATCCTTCTCTCCTACAAATTCTATATCCATATCTCTCTTAAAGGTGGCCCCAACATTCAACAGCCCAAAAGGCATCTTGGAATACATAAAATTGCCCCAAGGAGTGGCAGTCTTTTCTTCGTCATCTGGGTGTACAAAAACTTGGTTATACCCTGAAAGCCCATCCAAGAAAGACATGACTTTGGCTCCTGAGACTTTCTACAGCAAATGATCCATCTTGGGTAGAGGATAATTATCTTTCTTAGAGAATTTGTTCAGGTTCCTGAAATCAACACACAACCTGATTTCTACACTCTTCTTCCACACCACTACCAGGTTGGCTACCCACTTTGAATATCTCAGAGGAACTATGATTTTGGCAGCCAACAACTTCTTGATTTCTTTTTCAATGAGATGGAGGAGCAAAGGATTTATGGGCCTCAGCTTTTGTTTGAAAGGAATGGTGTCTTTCTCCAAAGGGATCTTATGCTAGATGATCTTCTTGTCATAAGTCTTAAGGTCACTATATTCCCAGGCAAAGACATCAGCAAACTGCTTCATCAGGTGCAGTACTCAGAACTTTGGGCATCAGATAAATGGGTGGAGAGATTTATATATTTTGGATGATCTGGACTCCCTATGTTATGCCTATGGATTGTAGACTGATCTTCTTTTTGGGTAGCCTTATAAGGCACATCACTTTGGTCAAACAACTTCTCAAGAGGCACTAGCCCTTTAGGTATATAATTGCTAGGAAACTGAACAATGTTGTCATGGCCAATTCTATTCTTTAGCTGGGGCTGGGGATTTTCCTCCAAGGCTTTATTCTCTTGATCAATTTGCATTTTAGAGAACTCATCCATGACTTGCAAAAACCTATTTACTTCATCATCATCCTCAAAAACTTTCCATTGCTGGACATTATTAGGAAAGGATGGTATATATTTCATTTGGACTTCATAAACTAATTTAGGGGGCATGGGAGGGATGAACATGCTAGCCGACACAGCAAGGGAATCAACAAGCTAATTTATGATTCTAGGGATATATGAGATACAAAAACTATCAAAAGATTCTTTGAGTCTCCATACCTCATCTCTGTATGCTTTCAGCCTTGGGGGCCTTGCTTGGAATGATTTGTTCACTTGTTTAATGATGAGATCAGCATCTCCAAACACCTTTATATTTCTAATCCCTCCATCTTTGGCAGCGTTTAGGCCCAATATCAGAGCCTCATACTCTGCTATATTATTGGTGACCTGAAAAGTCAGCTTAAATGATAGATGTGTGCTTTCTTGTCTTGGAGACACCAGCACCACTCCTGCTCCCGCGGTTTCCTTTGAACATTCTCCATCAAAGAACATATCCCAAGCTTGTGTTCCTTCCTCTTCCATGGCCTGGCATACTGTTTTCTTGAGTTGCACCGAGGCCTTCTAGGATTCCTCAATTTGGAGGATACATGCTCCAAATTCAGTGTCCACAACGTAAATAGGATGATTAGTGGGGTTTTCCTCATCATTGATGATATAGGCCAGCTGGACTTCCTTGTACAGTCTTTTGCTTTCTCCTCCAAAAATTGGGACAGTGGCATAAGATAAGTCATTTTGTAATGTCCCACCTAGCCTTTTAATCCACCCTCTGGACAGCAACATGCCAAACTTAGGGGGAACATCTGCTACCACAATGTCCATCATCATGCTCTTCATGGGCAACTGAGTTAGGGTGATGGCTAAATCTTTGATCAACCACAGACATTTCACCTTCCTTGAATCAAAGGAGAATAAATCATGATATGGTCTGGTGATATCAAGGCCTAACTCTTCCATGACAACTTTAGGCATCAGATTATGGCTGGCTCCTGTGTCCAACAAACAGTTGTGGACGATTTTATCATGGATGGTCAAGGAGACATAAAATGATGGGGAAGTTTCATCAACAGGTTTAGTCATTGGGCTAAGCACAACTACAAGTTTGTCATCTTGTAAATTCACATAGTCAGTGGAGGCTTGTGTGGCCTTCAGCTCAAGGGCATCTAGGATAGGCTTTCTGAAGGCCTCACTCTTTACAAGTTCTATTAGAGGTACCGATATTTCAACTTCTGGACTTCTGATTCAAAACTGAAAGGGGAAGGGGATTTGTCAGGACCTCTTACCTTTTGAGCTAGTGCTTTGAGGATGATGGGATCAGTTGCTGGCCTCTTCTGTTTGCTGCTCTGCCGCTCCGTGGGAACAACAGCCCTTTGGGCAGGGTGCTCTTTGGCATTATTTGTTCTTGACCTCAAGTTATATCTTTGTTGTTCATCAGTATGTAGAACAGCTTCTCTATTCCACTCTTGACTGGTCTGGTCCCTGAGTAATGATTCTTCGTAGGCAGCCAATGTAAAAAAGGTATCGTTGCCCTTATCTTCCATGCAATGAATCACATCCTCTTCATCTAGTTGCTTTTCCTCCATGACTACGTTTTGGAAAGGAGTCTTAATCCTTTGTTCTTCACTGGCCTCTTTACCCCTCTGAATGATTTGAAATTGCTCATTTGCTCTTCTGAATGGATTTGGATTTCTTGGAGCAAATGTGTTTGGAAGCCATGCTTTCCCAGACTTCTACTCAACCTTCAATTTGGATATTTCAGTAACCAATGACTCTATCATGGTAGTCATTTTATCTAATTTGGGTTCTGAAGATGAAGCAGAGGAAGAAGAAGCCTCACCTCTCTGCCTCCTTCTATCAGCTTTGAGTTTCCCTGCAGCCATGTTATTGGATTCCACCTCTAGGGTTGCATCTTGCATTTCAGCTAGAGTGGCACATCTTCTTTCTCTTAGTAGTAGGCATAAATCAGAATCAAAATCATTAGCATAAGTGAGTTTGGCAGAGGTGGGGGTAGGCCTTACTTCAACTGCTATCTTACTATACATACGATTGAATCTTTTATTAAAACTAGACAATGATTCCCCATTTTCCCTCTTGAGGTTTCCAAACTCAGTATGGTAATATAGCAGGTCTTTCTTATCTCCCTAGTGCTTTAAAAACACATAATCTAATGCTTCAATGTCTGTTATAGACCTAGGGGTCAGTTCTTTGAACCATTTTCTAGCCTCCCCATCAAGGCTTTGGACAAATACCCTCATCCACACATCATCTTCACTGATATCTAGGTTATTAGCATAGCTGTAAAAGGACTCAAGGTGTTCTTCAGTTGTTACTCCCTCTGTACCAGTGAACTTAGGCATGTATTTCTGATATTCACCTACAAGCATGGCATTCAACGGAACAGGAAGAACCAGGGGTCCATACCTAGCAGCTATGATTCTTTCCATTTTGATAGGTGCTTGAGGGCCTGCCATAACTGGGGTAGATGGAAGGGTACTGGTTGTTTGGATGATAGAAGGCTGGGAAATGAATGATATGGCTGAAGGAAACTGATGGAGTATAGGGGAGGTTTTCTTTGGACTGAGATACAAAGGAGAACTTATTGAATGAGGAGCTTTATGAATATCTAAAAATATTTCTTCACTGATAGTGCTAGGCTCTGTATTTTCAACATGTGCGTGCTCAGCTACAAGCCTTTCTTGTAGAGACACATAAGATTGTTTAGGCTTACCTGATCCTGATGCTCCTCTCTGTGATGTTTTTCTTTGCTTGACAATCTTCTCAGGGTCAGGCACTAGGTCAACTGGTGATTTCTGAGGATTTCTCTCAATATGTCTCACAAACTGAGCCAAAAGTGTGATGTGGAGTCGCTAAAGGTTGGTCCTCCAGTAGAGTTGCTAGATAGATGATTACAACCATAAATGCATCCAGGCTTTGTCTATCATCAAAGCTAGATCTGTGTCGTTCTTCCACGGAAGTTGAGCTTCAATCTCCTCTCCCCGGCAACGGCACCAATTATGTTAGGATTCCAAGAAACTCTCCTAGGTTGTAGCTCAAAGATGCTTGGTAACATATAAATTTAGCTTATTGTTGCAATGGATGAATGGAAGGAATGATGCTTGTCCAAGCCAGATAACCACTTCTACTTTGTTTCACTCCAGACATGCGTGAACACCCCCAGACTACAAGGATTTAGACCACCAACTACTCATAGTTTAGAGATTGGGTGAATATGGAGAATACTGACCACACCAGCAGATGCACAAGACCCTGTGATGGCCAGCTGCAACCAGTAAAGAAGCCTATAGATATAATCTACTAATGCACAGACAGGATGACAACTCTCTAGCACTAGATAGAAAGAAACCTGGATAATCTATTCAATGATACATTCAACAATCTAACACATAGATAGGATGACAGTTATCTAGCACTAAACCTTAAAGATCAAGAATACAACATATCAGGCACAACTTAGAACAGAGAGAAAATGGAAAGTGAGCAGTTAATAGCAAAAGAAGCTTCTATTAGCTGTAAATGAAGACGAGATATTGCAAGTGGAAAAATATCCACAGTCTCTAGAAGTTTAACCTTACATCAGAACATCAACCATCAACCTTGATTACATCTTGTTTCTGGGTCTTTATAGATTTTGCATTACAAAGGCACTTGGCCATTTAGGTATGGAGGGGTCATAATTGATCACCAACTGCATTTAACTGCCTGATGGAGTCTCTAACTGTGTTTGCTTGCTGTAGTGGGTGAATCCGATCCTTTCAAGTGTTGTGCTGTCCTCTTAGGCAGTTGGAGTGCTCGTCAAGTGAAGTTCCATAACTGATAAATTCAATTACAGGGCCATGCCTTTCCTTTTCTCCTCTGGCCATGCCTTCTATTAAATGTAGTTGTTGAGGCTTTACTATTATTGGTACTAGTAGGCTGGCCGCCTTCTTCCTTCAGACAAATGGAGTGGCCAAAGGACATGGAGTGCATGGGTGAACAGATGGTCGAGACGATAGGGAAGGATGACTATCAGATAGGAGAGAATAGACCGTCGAGATGGCTCGTCAGAGTCTGTCAGACGAGGTGGGAGCGGGTGGATTTTGGGTCATTGGATTGGCAACAGATTGATCAAATAGTGATCAGGTGGTGGAGTTGCGTAGTAGTTATCGGGCGGGGCGGATAGGTTAGGCGGTAAACGGTATTGATAGCACCGCCTTAGGGAATAAAGAGGTAAAAGGACAAGACCAAGCGATTCCACTCAGCACTTGACATGTAGCGACGGATGAGAGAGAAAAACCACTCTCATCGTGCGCTAACATTCAATCACTTTGATGGCACGGCAAGTGTGAAGGTCGTCAGATCTTGGCGGAAATGATCAGGCGGTGGGGAAATTACCATGCAAGTTGCATTATTGAGCGCGATGGGAGCCATTAGATCTACGGGAGGAAATCAACAACGGGGAAACGATTAAGATTTTAACAAGCACGCAAGGGCATATGGGAGGGTTTTATGAGGGTTTGGACCTTGCGCTCGGGGCTTAAAGGCAAAGGGGCTATTTTGCTGAGTTTAGAAGGGAAAATAGAGGAATGGAGGTGGCAGAGTGAAAACGGAGTAGAAGGAAAAGGGGAAGATGACCATTATGAGCTTCCTTTTTTAAGCAGAACCAAGCAGATCAAGCTCATCTCTAACCTTGGAAAATCCTCATTATATAGCAGAGCTAATAGGATCTTTAGGTGAACGAGCAGTATCACCTTCCACACAACATCAAGCCCTTCATAGATGAGGTATTGTGTGACATTGTTGATCTAGGTGGCTCTAGAGACACACACAGGACAAGGAGGACTCAGGGAAGCTCAAAAATCAAAGTTCTTGGATTATGCTCGAACCAAGACTAGCGCATAGATCTCATTGTCCCGATCGTGGAGATGTGAACAATTCGTCAATCCGAGTCCAGATGAGGAAGTTATAAGCAGTCAAAGTTGGGTTGACTTTTTGAGGACTGGGCGAGCTTAAGGTGGCCACAATTTGGACTTTTTCTGGCCACTAGATTCTGCCCAACCTGGGCTGGATTTTAGGAGAAATTGTGGGGTTTTCAAAATTGTCTCTACGGCCTAAAAAATCAAATTTTTGAACAACATTCTTTTATTAATAAAAAAAAAATTAAAAAAAAAGGGTGGCGGTGGGCCAGCACCCCCACCACCTACGCCTTAACCATAACCATATGTATTAATGGGGGTGGGCATGGGCCACCTCCAATGGACTTGGCCCACACCTCGATACCCATCAACATATGCTAAATCACATGTGATATGGAATCAGTGGGGGTCGAACCCGCCCAGCGCACATGGTTGACCCCCAACCGAGTAGCCCCAAAACAAAAGTCAATGCATAGTAATACATGTCATTAATACATAGTAACCACCACCAAAAAAAAACACCAACTTTAATGCACCAGCAGGTATGGGGGTATGGGGGTATGGGGGCAGGCCGCCCAATGCAAACCTGATCCCCCATTCATAATCCGAATTGGGTTTTTAAAATTTATATATGGAGGGGCAGGATTTGATCCGCCGACCCCTCCTCAACCAATTTGCCAAATTTACCACAATGCTAGAACTAACTCATTGGTAAATCCACCCAGAAAATTTACATTAACATGGATTTCTTTAGTGAACAGAAGTAGATGGAGAAACCAGAAGTGGGAACGCATTTTGAGGCAATAATTTTTTAATTATTTTTTAATGCAAGTGGAACCATGAATTTTGCAGGGGGGCTGAATTTTCACTTTGTCAGAATTTGACAAATTTTATATGGATTCAGCACTTCTTGTCTCCATCAGAGATCTACATTTTTCGCCCATTTTCAGGATGAAGGTGGAACCATAATCGCTGCAAAATAGGTAGCGGAACCATGAGCCTTGAAATTTTCCCGAGGAGGTAATTTTTCTCCCTGTCGAAATATAGTCAAGTTTATACTTGTTTTTTATGGTTTTCTACAGGGGTTGCAATGGCAAGGTTAGATTTTCCATTTGAGTTGTAGATTTCCAGTCCACCCATGGAGCAGAATCTTTGAGGAATCTAGGGGGAATCTAAAAGATTCCTTGAGCCCAAATTATCAACTTTTTAGAATTCAAATTTTGGATAGTCGATTTTGCACTACTCGGTGCCACAAATCTGATGGTTCATTCAGATTTTTCATTCTCTCATTTCATTTTCCAGCCACTTTTTTAAGTGTTAGTGTAGATGTCCACATTCATGTGCAAGCAGTCACTTTCATGTGATCGTTTCCATGAGATCGATGGTCTGAATGGCTTCAACAATTTGACATCCGCTTCTTCAGATGGCCCTTGGTTGTGAGGTATATGATGTGTTCATGTAATTCTTCTTTATGCATTATGCTGCACAGATCCTTGATTGATGTTGATGCAAGATCTTGTTTCTTACATGTTCTCATGATTCCTTGCTTAATGTGATGCGGAATCATCTATGTGATGTACTTGCTGTCATGATTCATCATGTTATGCTTTGAGACCACTTTGTTGTATGTTGTTGGGATACTCTTGTTGTCGTCATGCATGTTTGCACTGAGATCCCTTTTATGCCATGTTGGCGGGATGCTCATCATGCATGAGTTTGTGTCATACTGATAGGAGTCTTTTGATTGAGAGTTCCTGTAGTGGAACATATATTGGAGCCACTCCTGCGTGAGGGAATTTTTCCTTGTATGATATCGACATCACCTCTATGTACATCACCACTATTGACAACACTAAATGTAGCGGCCTACACCATCTTGACACTGGGGCCTGGAGACGTAGTCCCTCCCGGACGAACTCCGTTATCAACGGCTTGTGTTTTTATGTTGCTGATGATTGACATGTTCCTCTTCTTTACAACATGCACATGTATTTCATTTATGTTCTTTTAAAAATGAAATTTAACACATCATGAAAGTAAAAGGTCTTTGGAGAGTCCTTCATCACACCTGGACCTGGATCAAGTGGTCTTTGCATTGATGTGAATTGCAGTGTGAACAATGGAACGTGCAGCGAGAGAGGATGAAAGAGAGATGTACGAGACCATGCTCGAAATTTCCAAAAGGGTAGAGATAATGTATGAAACTCTACAAAAAGAGATAAAGGAAAAGGCGCAATTGCAACTTCAGTTGCAAGCCACAGAAGAGGCCATGGAAGAACTGAATCAAAACAAACATAATCTTCAAATAGAGAACACTGAATTGAAGATGTATCTACATGAAGAGAAAGACGAAAAATAGAGTTTACTATGAAAGTTGCAAGCAAAGGACGAGGCCTTGGAAAAGCTACAACATGACCCATGCAAGGTAAAAGGTAGTTCTCCATATTCATGCATGTTTGTTGATGATGATTTCACTGTTTTTGAAAATCATACCACAGGAATTGGCTCCAAACTATTGAAGATAATGGGGTATGAAGGAAAAGGCTTGGGCATTAATGGCCAAGGCATCATCAACCCCATCAAAGTAGAAGAATTGCCCCATCAGGTAGGACTTGGGTATGTTTGAAAGGAAGTTAGGGAATGTGCCGAGACAGCCAGGGAATCACCAACAACAGATGATGAGAAGACATCAACAATTCTTTCCAAATCGATAGAGGAGGTAAAAGATGTTGATTTCCTTTCAGTTTCGTCATCACATAGTATGATTTCTGTTGGAGATTTAGAGATCCCAATTACAGAGACAAACATGAGGCTCTTACAAGGACTAGGCACAAGAAGGAAGAAAAACTTGGTGTTAATAACCAAGGCATCACTCATCCTTTGGAGGTTGTGTATGAACATCGATTTGCAGGCTTGAGATACACTAAAGGAGAGCGCTCGAAGGTGTCAGAGTCGTTCGAGACATCATTGAAATCATCAAGGAAAGAGAATGATGGGAACACATCCCATCATACCACAGCAGTGCCCATTGCAGGGAGAGAGCTGAGGCAAGCTCTCATTGGCATACTAACATCAAAGACAACAAGGGAAGGTATAAAAGCTTTCAATCTTCGAATGTTCATTTCAATTATGATCATGTTGTTAATAATGAACGTAAAACATGGCATCGAAAAACATGCACCTTTTGTGGGTTACATAACTATACATTTTCTAAGTGTTGGAAAAGAATGGCAGCACACAAATGGATAAGGCGTGAAAGATCCTCTCAAAAACATGAAAAGAAATAGGTTAAGAAGATATGGAGGAAGAAAACCTACTGCAGTCATTGCGATAGAAGTGGCCATCAAAGAGCCACTTGTTGGAGACTCCATCCAAAGCAGTGCCTTAAAGACAAAGTGTTAGTTCATGAACTAGATGAAATGATTGTTCAACAAGAAAAATCACCACAAGGAGGCGACCCATTCACATTGATAAGTGAAAAATGGTTTCTAGACATGTTATCATTTCATGGTCGTGATTTTGTAAATCATTTGTTGCATTTTAAAATGTAAAAGTGATGATGTGTTTTCCATCACTTGTTCAGCAAAAATGATATGTACTCTTATTTTGTAAAACTTTGAAAAGTGATGTCATGTTTCCATCACTTTTCAAGACAATAGTGTTTGGCCTTATGATTGTAAATCATATGTTGCAGTGATGATGTGCTTTCCATCACTTGTTGAAGCAACAATGATATGTTTGCCTTGTTGTCGTAGCTAGGGTATTGCATCCATCTTGATGTAAACTTGACCATCGAGTATGTGTTATAAACTCATGGCAAGTGTGGGATGTTTGGGGCATTAGTTGGTCATGTCAATCAAGCATGTAATTTGCAAACAATGGTACTACATGTTGCAGAGGGGTCAGGTGTCGGCTCATTGCTTAAGGCTCCGAAGAACAAAGGTGAAGGAGATGGAAGCGAGCCCTTTTAGGATGCTTCTTATGCATACAAGGTACAGAGAAGTCGCAAATTATTTTTCATGCTTTTGGAGGACCAAAAGCTCCTTAGTGGGGAGGATTGATTTAGGTGGCTCCAAAGACACGCACATGATAAGGAGGACTTGGGGAAGCTCAAAAATCAAAGTGCTTCGATTATGCTCGAACTAGGACTAGAGTGTATGTCTCGTTGTCTTGATCGCAGTGGTGTGAACGGTTTGTCAATCTTAGTCTGGATGAGGAAGTTAGAAGAAGGAAAAGTTGGGTTGACTTTTTTATCAATGGGCAAGCTTAAGGAGGCCACAATTTGGACTTTTTCCAGCCACCGAATTCCGGCCAACCTGGGCCGGTTTCTGGGTGAAATTGTGGTGCCGTTGAATTGTCTCCTACAGCCTAAAAATTTGAATTTCTGAACAACATTCTTTTATTAATAAAAAAATAAAAAAAAAGTGTGGTGGTGGGCCACCATCCCCACCACTTATGCCTTAACCATAACCATATGTATTAATGTGGGTGGGAACAGGCCACCTCTGGTGGACCCTACCCAAACCCCCATACCCCTCAACATACACCAAATCACATGTGATATGGGATCGGCAGGGGTCGAACCCGCCTAGCCCACATGGCCGGCCCCCAAGCGGGCAGCCCTAAAATAAAAGTTAATGCACAATAATACATGCCATTAATACATAGTAACCACCACCAAACAAAATGCCAAGTTTAATGTGCCAGTGGTACGGGGGTATGGGGGCGGGCTGCCCAATGCGGACCCAGCCCCCCATTCATAATCCGAATTGGGTTTTTAAAATTTATATATGGAGGGGTGGGATTTGATCCCTTGACCCCTCCTCAACCAATTTGCCAAATTTACCACAATGCCACAACTAATTCATTGGTAAATCCACCCAACGAAGTTATATTAGAACAGATTTCTTCAGTGCATGGAAGTATATGGAGGAACCAGGAGCAGACATGCATTTCGAGGCAGTAATTTTTTAATTATTTTTTTATGCAGGTGGAACCATGAATTTTGCAAGAGGGCTAAATTTTCACTTTGTCAGAATTTGACAAATTTTATATGGATTCAACACTTCTCGTCACCACGAACACAATAGTTTTGTTCGTGTCTCCATCAGAGATCTACATTTTTCGGCCCTTTTCAGGATGAAGGTGGAACCATGATTGCTGCAAAATAGAGAGCGGAACCATGAGCCTTAAAATTTTCCCGAGGAGGTAATTTTTCTCCATGATGGTATATAGTCAAGTTTATACTTTTTTTCACGGTTTTCCGTAGAGGTCGCAATGGCGAGGTCAGATTTTCCATTTGAGTTGCAGATTTCTAGTCCACCCATGGAGAAGAATCTTTGAGGAATCTAGGGGGAATCTAAAAGATTCCTTGAGCCTCAGATTCTCAGCTTATCAGAATTCAGATTTTGGACAGTCAATTTTTCACTACTCGATGCCACAAATATGATGGTGCATTTAGATTTTTCATTCTCTCATCTCATTTTCCAGCCACTTTTCTATGTGCCCGTGCAGATGTCCACATTCACATGCAAGCAGTCACTTTCATGCGATCGATGTTGTGAGATCGATGGTTTGAACGGCTTCAGCAGTCCGACATCTGCTTCTTCAGATGGCCCTTGGTTGTGAGGTATATTATTTTTTCATGTACTTCTTCTTTATGCATTATGTTGCACAGATCCTTGATTGATATTGATGCAAGATCTTGTTTTTTACATGTTCTCATGATTCCTTGCTTGATGTGATGCATAATCATCTATGTGATGTACGTGCTATTGTGATTCGTCATGTTATGTTCTGAGATCCCTTTGTTGTATGTTGTTGAGATACTCTTGTTTTTGTCATGCATGTTTGCATTTAGATCCCTTTTATGCCATGTTGGCAGGATGCTCATCATGCATGAGTTTGCGTCATACTGATAGGAGTCTTTTGATTGAGAGTTCCTGTAGCGGAACATCTCTTGGAGCCACTCCTGTGTGAGGGCATTTTTCCTTGTATGATATCGACACCACCTCTATGTACATCACCACTATTGACAACACTTAATGCAATGGCCTACACCTTCTTGACACTAGAGCCTAGTGACGTTGTCCCTCCTGGACGAACTCCATTATCAACGGCTTATGTTTTTATGTTTTTGTTGATTGAAATGTTCCTCTTCTTTACAACATGCACATGTATTTCATTTATTTTCTTTTAAAAATGAAATTTAATAGATCACGAAAGTAAAAGATCTTGGAAGGGTCCTTTGTCACACCCAAACCTAGATCAATTGCTCCCCTTGAAGTTTATGATGTATTATTAGGACAACCATACTTGTGGAAGCAACATGTTGCGTATGAATCAAGGCCCCATGCTGTTATTGTTACTTTAGGAAATAAGTTGTATAGGATACTAGAGGTAGCACCACCTACTGCCGTCTCTTTGATTACTGCAAAATAATGCAGTAAGCTTGTTTCCAAAACTGGGAATTTTTTTCCTGATGATCCACTCTCAAGGAAAGAAGAAGATGGTGGCCACGACCTCCCGGTGGGGCCCTTCCGCACAAAAACTATTGATGGACAAGGTCGTGGAGGAGTACAAGGACATCTTCATGTCCCTTGCATGGGTTCCTCTGCACTGTCAGGTCAAGCACTCCATCGATCTAACCCCAAGTGCACCGCTGCCTAATGGACCAATCTATCAGTGCTTTGTTCTGGAGAATGATGAAATCAAGAGGAAGATTCAGGCACTGCTACAGAAAGGTCACATCCATCTGAGTTCATCGCCCTGTGGGAGCCCACTCGTGTTGGTACAGAAGAAGGATTGGACTTAGAGACTTTGTATTGACTATCGGGCACTGAACAAGATCAGTGTCCACAATAGGTACCCGATCCCACGGATTGATGACATCTTGGACCAACTAAATGGGGAAAAATATTTCAGCAAGATTGATTTGAAGTTAGGATATCACTAGGTACCAATCGAACCCTCCGATGTGTGGAAAACTTCCTTCAAAGCCAAGGAGGGCCTTTTTGAATGGTTGGTTATGCCTTTTGGATTGACGAATGCTCCTGCAACCTTCATGAGGCTAATGGATGACATCTTACAGCCATTCACCAATTCATTTGTAGTGGTATACTTGGATGACATCCTGATCTTCAACCAGAGCTGGGAGGAGCACCTCCACCACATCCGACAGGTTCTCCAAACACTGCGGAAACACAAGTTATGTGCCAATTTGGAGAAATGCACTTTTGGCATGACCCAAGTTCAATATCTAGGATACATTATTGATGAAGAAGGGGTGCATGTGGATCCAACCAAGATCCAAGTCATTCGGGATTGGCCATCTCCAACCACTCTGAAAGAGCTTCACAGCTTTCTAAGCCTTGCCAACTTCTACCGCAGGTTCGTGTTGGGATTTTCTCATATCACTTGGCCCTTGAGTCAAGTCACCAAGGGAGGAGCAAAAGAAAAATTATTTTGGTCTGAATCTCAACAGAAGGCATTCACAGAGTTGAAAGATCGCCTCTGCTCGGCACCAGTTCTTGCATTACCAGACTTGCAACAACCATTTGAAGTTGAGACAGATGCCTCTGACTATGCTATTGGGGCAGTCCTTACTCAACACGGGCATCTAGTGGCATATTACAGTGAGACACTT
Organism: Pinus taeda; assembly: GCA_000404065.3. Classification (NCBI taxonomy): domain Eukaryota; kingdom Viridiplantae; phylum Streptophyta; class Pinopsida; order Pinales; family Pinaceae; genus Pinus; species Pinus taeda. The sequence continues at coordinate 164,269 of APFE030228023.1, forward strand.
TCAGACACAGTCCCGAAGTATCCCACTTATGACAAAGAGATGTATTCCATTGTGTAGGCCTGCCGACAATGGAAGCATTACATTTTGGGGAAGGAAATGGTCATCCACACAGACCACCGACCCCTGCAGTTCATAAAGACCCAAGGGAAATTGCAAAATCATTGCCACCAGAAGTGGTCCACATACCTGCAATAGTTCCATTTGAATATCAAGTATAAGAAGGGCAGCACCAATAATGTCGCAGATTGCCTCAATCGACCACCGATCATGGTGTTAACCACCATGCTCAACTCTTGTGGGCACGAGACTTCTAATTGGCCACTGCTCTACAAAAGCGACCCGGAATTCGGCCACACATACCAGACACTCTTGGAGGGTCAGCATGTTACAGATTTTCACCTCCAGGATGACCTGTTATGCCACCTGGGTCACCTTTGTGTTCCTTCAAGCAAGCATGCCAAGATGATTTAGGAAGCACACTACAGTCGGGTTGTTGGGCATTTCGGGGTCGAAAAACGATGGCAGTACTGCAAAAGTATTTCTATTGGCCAAATCTTTGACAGGATGTCGGGAAGTACATTAGATCATGCACAGCATGCGCCATTGCCAAACCGATCATCAAGAAGCAAGGCCTCTATATCCCGCTGCCTACCCCTAGTCGACCTTGGGAATCCATCTCCATGGATTACATGTCAGGCCTTCCTTCCAATAAGCATGGAAATCACTGTGTTTTTGTGGTCGTCGACAGGTTCTCGAAGATGGCCATTATGGCAGCCTGCAAGAAGAATATCACAGCAAAAGCCACTGCTAAACTCTTCTTTGAACGAGTGTGGGTACACTTTGGGATCCCACAGTCTATCATCTCAGATCGGGACAGCAAGTTCCTCAGTACATTTTGGTCCAGTCTCTGGTCAATGCTAGACACCAAACTCACTAAGTCCACAGCCTTCCATCCTCAAACTGATGGCCAGACAGAGGTTGTCAACAGGATGATCTTACACATTCTACGCATGTACAACTCAAGGCATCCACGCATATGGGACGAGAGCCTCCCCTATGTTCAGCACAGCTAAAACTGGGCCCTCCACAGCTCGACTGGCCACAACCCTTTTCAAGTGGGCTTGGGATTTCAGCCACTATGTCCCATTGATGTGGCCATGCCATTTGCAACTACTCACGCAAATTCAGCTCATGTCCAATCCGAAACAGATAAGGCAAACAGCTTCATTGAGCACATCCAACATATTCGCCAACAGGTCCATGACATTTTGGAGAAATCAAATGCCAAGTACAAGCAACGACATGATCAACATCGGGTTACACACAAGTTTTAGGTGGCGACAAAGTCTGGCTGCATTTGCAAAAGGAACGCCTTACCGAAGACTATCGGAAACTCAAACCACTTCGATATGGTCCTTACACCATTACCAAGGTTGTGGGAGACAATGCATTTGAGATCACCATTCCCCCATTCCTTGGACTGCACCCAGTGTTCAATGTGGACTGCCTTCGGCCATACTTTCCACCATTACTAGACACATCCGACTTTGCTAGACAACTCACACCCACAAAGTTAAATCCAAATTGCATGGAACAAGCTACAACTGATCGGATCATGGACACACAGATCGAGCACACTCGCCAGCAGAATATCCAACTGTATCGAGTTGTCAAAGCAGGCCAACTCCTTCACCAGGGGAAGTGGTTGTCACAGAGAATCACAGTGATATTCATCATGTGTACAAACAGCTCACTGAAGAGCTTCAGCAATTAGACTGCCTCACAGAAGACCATACTAGCCGCAATGTATTCTGCCTTGGTGGTGCTCAGAGTCATCGACTTCTGCTTCCTGCTCATCCAGGGTATCGAGGCAGATTCCAAAGAGAAAAAGCACTTAAAAGTGCTTTAGTGATCCTCCACACTGCCTGCCCATTCAGCATTCAAATAATAATGCAATTTCATCTTTCCGGCAGTGTATCTCAATCCATGAGAGATTGTGCCCTGAAGATATCTCAGAAGATTCTTGGCACCAATCCAATGAGGCTCAACCAAATATGAGCTCACCATGCTAACTGCAATGCATATGTCTGGACGGAGGTTCTCCAAGAACATCAACGCGAATGAGTTTATGAAACTCAGAGGCATTTCCCAAATCAGGTCCGACATTACTACCATATAACTTCTTGAAAGTTAAGATCCTCGAGGTAGTCACAGGCTTGCAGCTTATCTTTCCACATTCAGAATCCAACTTCCTCTGTCTCCTATAAATGAGAGGGTTTGCACCTATCAGACATAGGTGCCGGTACGAGAGGTCTATCATCCTCAACCTTCGAGTAAAGGTTTGGATCAGTTTCACTCCTAGTGAATCTCAGCTGCATTAGACAGCTATCAATCCTCTCATACTACGCCCAAGGTGATTTGCCTCAAGCCATAGAGGGCTTTCTTCCACTTGTATATATGAGATTCCCGATTATAAGTCTCAAACTGCTCGGGTTGTTCCAAGCTTGTGGACCTGCTGCATGAGGGGAATGATCCCCTTATAATATTTTCCTTCGGTACATTTCAAACATGTACCTGCAAGCTCCTTTTTGAATTCAAGCATCCGAGTCACCCTCTGACTCACAAACCTTCGGTGCTGAGTCAATGGACATGGTCCCTAGTGGACTTCCTGCAACTTGATACAACCCTGAACTCAAAAACATCTTTGAAAGATCTATTTTCAAACACGCACCTTTCCATCGATAAATGCCACCCTGTAACCTTCGACTTCCATTCCCGAGATGGACACCAGGTTCTTCTTGCGATCAGGTACATAAAAGAGATTCAGGGGTTTCTTACTTTCGTGGAGGAGTCGACCACTTCCTTGATGACCTGCATTACCAGTCATTCCTTTGATTTTGAAGATGTCCCAGGAATGATTGTTATCTTCATCAAGAGATGTGTCTCTGCCATGTACAACCGCCGAACTTATTTCAACAAGGCATCCGCCTTTCCTTCCAGCCTTAGATCCGAACTTCCCAATGAAGTGATCATCAGAAACTTTCGCTGCGCCATTCTGATAGCATTCTCTGCTTTAACTTCACCCTAGGTGAATTATGAAGAACCCATTGATCCTTCTGTCTTGTCCCAATTGTCCTCGTTGATTGCTCTTTCACTCTTGCTTGGGCATTGTCTTCACCTTAGCTCTGATACCATGTTAAGTTTAGGTATGTTCTATGCTAGAGCAATTTATTTAAATTTTCACAGTTAGCAATCACATCAACA
>APFE030228023.1:168897-179896 GCA_000404065.3 Pinus taeda
CCCTAGCCGGTTTATTTCCATTACTGTTTGTAAGCATATTTCAGTATTTTACATTAATGAAATGAAGTATTATTTCCGTTGCATCTCTGTGTTTATGGTTATCTCTTTAATTTTTTGTGTTCTTGTTTAAATCCGGATCAATAAGTTTTCAACCTTTGAAGCTCCAAATGAACATTAGGATTGTTTGACAAATAGTTGATGGTCATATAGGAGTTGCGAGTCTTTATCAACATGTTTTATGTGGTATTCTTGTGTCTTATTGTAGGCTGAAATATCATCAAATAATATTAGCACAAAATTGGGTAGGAATGGTCAAAAGATCTTATTCATAAGCTTTTAGAAGGTTGATAAAGCATTGAAAAGGAAAAAAGGCGGCCCTAAAAATTCCTAATGACCTTCATGTGTATGGAAAATAGTCTTAGGGATGTCTCAATATTTCATCCTAACCTAGTGGTAGCCAGAAATAAGATCAAGTTTGGTGAAAAACTTGGTTACATGAAGTTAATCCAAGACATCATCAATAATTGTAGAAAATTTTCCCTTGATGGTCAGCTTATTAAGATCCTAGAAATCAACACACGTGCACCAAGTACCTTCTTTAATAACATGACCACCAGTGATGAGTAAGGGCTAGTACTAGGATATATGACTCCCACCTCCAACAATTATTGAATGATCTTTTCAATTTCATTTTTATATGCCTAAGGGTGTTAATAAGTATGCACATTGATTGTTGACTACCTAGAATGAGGGGAATACCATGGTTATGTTGCCCATGCGAAGGTGGTTAAGCTTGTAGCATTTCAAATACCTAATGAAGCTTAAAGATAACCAATTACAAATTAGGGTGAATCTTTTATATTGTCGTGTTGATTACTTATACATAAATGACCAATGCAATAACACCTAAATGTCATTTCTTCAACAACTTCTCCATGTAGTGAGAGGTGATAATATCGTGGGAACCAAATGTAAGTCCCTTGAGGGTATGTTTCTTCCATTAAATGCGTGAAGCTCACGTGTAATAATTTGAAACCCATGGTGACAATTCATAAAGTGCATAACCATTCTACCCCTTGAACTATATCACAAGCACCAATTTCAAGAACAAACATGAGAATTTTAAATGATACTCACTAATTTGAAGTTTCACATTTTCACATTTGCCCCTAAATTTAATTAGCAATCAGCATAGGAAAATTAGATATGGGACATACATAAAAATGGTTGTCTAGTACCACTCATAGATAAAATTGTGGGTGCTAACATTGTCAATCAACATAATTACTTTATGGTGATTGTTATAGTCAATCAATTTCAAGGTTTGGGCTGCTAAGAAACTAATAGGGCATAGAGATAAATTTGGGGTTCCTTGCAAGGAGATTGCAAGGGTGATTTATCTTCCATGGGTGGGGCTGTTGTCTTCTAAAGTTGGTCCAGGAGTATGCTCAATAGGAATTTCATCTAGGTAGTCCTATGGAGATACAAAAGATTGAAATAATGTATGCTCTTTACATTTGTGGACTTTGAAATATTTCTTATCATAATTATAGCAAAGATGGAGGCATAAACATTTTTCCATAGGTTAAGGAGATAAATTGTTGATGTGAATTGGTTACAAGTTGAATGAGTTGAGGGAAATCATTGAAAAAGGGGACTAGAGTGACTAGTTAATAAAGGTCTCTTGGCTTGTACATTCATCATTATCTTAGATTCTTTAGCTATATCACAAACTTCCAAACAGGTGTGTGGATGTTGCATCAAAACATGTGCTCGAGTTGTTTCCTTGATACCACTAATAAACAATTCTTTAAAGAATGAATAATATTGGCCCTCTATGTAGATTTCCAATTTCTCAAAGGCTTTAATACAATACATATCTATGTTGGTTTGGCATAATTTTGTGAGGCATCCCAAATGTTGAGTATCACATTCAAAACAAGCATAAAGTAATTACACAAAATTGGTCTAGGAAATGTAGCCTTTATAATTTTCCTTATACCATTTCCACCACAAAAAACATTTAACATCCAAATATAATACCCTCACTTTTAGTTTGTGTAGGTCATTAGTAATTTCATGAAGAGATAAATAGTCATAATAACCTTGATCGAGGTTATCACTGAGACTATTAAAAGAAGTAATGACCTCAAGCAATTATTTATCATATGGGAAGAATGTGGTTGATGGGACACATTTTCTTTTGAGAATAGGGTAAGAAATAAGTGTGGATTCCCCAAAGAGGAATAGACCTTCCTAAAATCCAAGGTGAATTGGTGATCCAAGTGGATATTGGTGGCCACCTGCTTATTCCACTTGGACCCCCAACTTGTTTTCTATCAGTTTCCTATTTTTCAACATAATTTCCTATTTTGTTAGTTTTCTATTTTTGGAAATTTTTGGGTCTTAAACTTCTAGAGCCATTTTGAGTCTTTAAATGTTGTTTTTTTAGAAACAGGAAAACATGGATCCATGTTTGTAGTTGAAAGTTATTTTTCTTGGACTAACCTTTCTAATGGGATAGCATGCATGCCAAACTGAGATAGTATGCGAAAGTTACAACCCTGGGAAGTTGATTTTCCAACTAACCCAATTGGGATTACTTTTTTGGATGTATCATTTTTTCTTCATGATAAAAAAAAATGACCTTCGAGCCTCATTGTAATATAGTTTAAAAGGCATGTCGTCGTCACATCTCTTCTCAAAGATAAGCTTCCATCATCCGAGATAGTTTGGTTTCATTCTACATGTAAACAATTTTCAACATTTGATATTTATTAATTAAAGTTCAGTTTCGTTGTATTTCTATCATTTTTTTTAAATATATATTTCATTTTGTTCCTTATTAATCCAGATCAGTGGTATTAGAGTAGTCTTCTCTTTCTTTGTTTTTATATGCATGTCCCCAACGAGGTCTGCGTATAAGGAGTTGGGACTTGAACTTCTTAGGCCCTTGCAAGGCTCACCTAGCTAACCCCAATGACCTCCCATGGAAGAAGAAAAGAAAGATGAGGGAGGAAGAGATCCTATAAAATTATTTCTCGAAGAATCCTCGAGAAACAAAGGAACGAGATGATGGATAATTTTTCTTAGATCCTTGAACATATACTGATGCATGACACATCTTCATCTAGTATTAACTTCAGAGGTGCCACCTTCTTTAAGGTACAATTTAACTTTGACATTCATATATTTGAAGGCCAAATAGATGCAGATGCTATAGATAAATGGTTAAATATTCTAGAATGGTATTTTTTGGTCCATAATTTTTCTGATAGGGAAAATATTACTTTTTCACCCCTTAAGGCCACCCTCCATCTCAAGGACTGGTGGGCAACTTATTGTGAGCAAAGGTCTGAGGAGTAATGCTCACTATTTTCAGTTGCACCCTATTAGGAATATTTTTGAGATGTTGTTAAGGAACAATATTACCCTATTGGGAGCTATGAAGCCACGTACATAAAATGGAACACACTATGGAAGGAAAGGGACCAATAAGTGCTCGAGTTCACATATATCTTTCATACCCTACGCATCAAGATGGGTATCAAGGAATCTGACTGGCATCTGGTGCTCAAGTACCATGGTTATCTACACATACATTCAAGTAGAAATGGAATTCCTGGATATCTCCTCGCTTGGTGCAACATATTGATATGCTGTCAAGAGCGAGCACAAATTTAAATATAGGAAGTGAGACTTTGGATTTGCGAATCCAAAGCAGGGCAATGACACTTCCAAATTATGAACAAAGGAAAATGCTAAGGTGGAATGGCCTAGGACAACTCGTCAAACCCACAAGAAAATAATAGAAATAGGAAGACAAATAAAGACAGAAGAAAATGGTGTGATTTCCACAAGAGCCCCACTCACAACACAAATTATGTCGCGAAAAGTAGTCACTAGTGGTCAAGATGAAAGCTTCATAGTTAGAAACATGTCCTGACCCTGAACCAAAACCCAGAAAGGGGAAACAAATCATTGATCCAGAACCCAGTGCTACAATTTCCACCACCAAGGTCAAGAAAAGTGAGCCTGAAGATCTAGAGGAGGGTGAGCATCTCCTTTAACTCACAAATGTGAGTGAATGGTGCTCCATTGCATTTCATTGTCGATAGTGGGAGTTAAAAGAACCTCATCCTAGTAGAAGTAGTTAAGTGGTGGGGCTTGCCGATAACACCACACCCATAACCATACACCATTGGGTGGATCCACTAACAATGAGATCTCTACATCAGCCAATAGTGATGCCTGGCCTATAACATCAATGCTTTCACGTACGAGGTACTCTGTGATGTTGCTACCCTTGAAGTTTGTGATGTTTTATTAGTCCAACCATAATTATGGAAGCGTCATGTTATGTATGAGTCTATACCTCGTATTTTTGTTACAACTTTGGGTAGAACATTATGAAGCATACCAGAGGCAACCCTGCCTATGAATTTTTCTTTAACCTCTACTAAATAATGCAGTAAGATCATCTACCAAATTGGGAAATTTTTCTTCCTGATCTTCTCTCAATATAAGGGGAAAATCATGACCACATCCATGGCCTCTGGAAAGGGCTCCTCTGCGCAGTAAAAACAAGTGGATAAGGTCATCGAAGAGTACAAGGACATATTATCCTCACCCATGGGTGATCCAGGTGGATGTTGGTGGCCACCCACCTATCCCATTTGGACCCCCACAACTGTTTCTTTCAGTTTTTCAGTTTCCTTAATTATAGCACAGTTTACTATTTTTAGCAGTTTTTCGGGTCCTAAACTTCCAGAGCCGTTTTGAGGCCCTAAACGACGTTTTTTGGGAAATCTACCGCCAACAATTTTTTTGTCAAAAAATCATCTTTTCCATTGTATTCCTCGGAGAGATCTTTCCAATGGGCTATCATGCACGTCAAACGGAGATAATACGACCAATTCGCGACCTCGGTAAGTTGATGTACCAGCTTAACCAAAAAAGGGGCCCACAATTTGGTGTTTCATCTTCTAGGGTTAGGTTTTGGAATGTGAAGGGTTTTCCATTGTTTCTCAACAATAAATAGGCCTCCGAGCCTCATTGTAACATAGTTTAGAATGGTTCAGAAGCATGTAGCGACCACATCTCTTCTTAGAGATAAGCTACCATCGCCCTAGCTGGTTTGTTCCGATTTCTGGTTGTAAGCATATTTCAGTATTTTCCATCAATGAAATGAAGTATTATTTCCGCTGCATCTTTGTGTATATGGTTATCTCTATATTTTGTTGCGTTCCTATTTAAATCCGGATCAACGGGTCTACTTTTGAACTATCAAGTCAAGCATTTGATTGATTTGAGCCCTAGTGCACCTATATCTAATGGGCCAATATATAACCACTCTCTTCTGGAAAACAGGGAAATCAAGCAGCAGATCCAAGAGTTGCTACAAAAAAGGCCCATTCGATCAAGTTCCTCACCTTGTGGGAGCCTGATTGTACTCATACAAAAGAAACATGGGACTTGGAGACTTTGCATTGATTATATGGAACTGAACAAATCATAGTTAGGAATAGATACTTGATCCCATAGATTGATTTCCTTCTTGACCAACCCAAGGGGGCTAAGTACTTGAGCAAGATTCATTTGATGTTCAGTTATCACCAAGTTCCAATAGAACCCATAGATGTATGGAAGACCACCTTCAAGCCAAGGAGGATCTCTTTGAGGCGTTGGTTATGCCCTTTACGTTAACAAATGCCCCTACAACTTTTATGAGGCTAATGGATGACATATTGTGACCTTTCTCCAACTCATTCACGGTTTTATATTTTGATGATATCCTCATCTTCAAAAATACTTGGGTAGAACACTTGCAACATATTCGACAGGTCCTTCAAACCCTGTGACAATGCAAACTATGTGCCAACCTAGAGAAATGCTCCTTTGGCATCGACCAAGTCTAATATTTGGGCTACATAATTGATGAACAAGGTGTGCATGTGGATCCAACTAAGATCCAAGACATTCGGGATTGGTCAGCCCCAATGAATCTAATAAATCTCCATAGCTTCTTGGGCCTTGCTAATTTATATCAGGGATTCATGTTAGGGTTCTCTCATATTGCTTTTCCCTTAAGTCAAGTTACCAAGGGTAGAATAAAAGTAATGTTTTTTGCTCTAAGTCACAAGAGAAGGCATTCATTGAACTAAAGCACTTCCTTTGCTCTACACCATTCCTCACCATGCCAGACCCACAACAACCCATTTGAGTTTGATATAGATGCCTTTGATTATGTTGTTGGTGCAATGCTCACTCAACAACATCCAATGGCCTATCATAATGAGACACGCACTGATACTGTTCGCAAGAACCCCGCCTATGATAAGGAAACACTATATTATGGGGAAGGAGATGATAATCCACAAAGATCATCAAACTCTTCAATTTATGTAGACATAAGGGAAGTTTCCAAAAATGTTCCATCAGAAATGGTCCACATATATGAAACAATTCCAATTGAACATTAAATATAGTAAGAGTAGCATCAATCATGTCACAAATTTCCTCAATCAATGATCCGAACTTAATCATGAACACAAAAATTATAGATATAACCATAAATATAGAAATTCAGCAAAAATAACACTTCATTTAATTAATATCATAATACTGAAATATGCTTACAAACAGAATGGAAATAAACTAGCTAGGGTGATGGTAGATTATTTCCGAGAAGAGATGTGGCAGCTACATACCTCTGAATTGTGTTATAATGAGGCTACAAGGCATATTTATTATTAAGAAACAATGGAAAACCATAACGATAAAAAAATCTAACCCTAGGAGAAGAAGCGCAAAAACTGTGGGCCTCGTTTGGGTAAATTGGTACATCAATTTCCTGTGGTTGTAACTTTGGCATATAATCTCCTTTCGGTTATTATAATATCTTGTTTCAAAGATCTCAAAGAGGAGGCTAAAAATAATTGGGGAAACCCGTTTAGGATTTTTTCAGTCTCTCTGATTTCCCAAAAAACGTTGTTTCGGGCCTCAAATGGTTCAGTAAGTTTAGGACCTGAAAAACTGCCAAAAATAGTAAACTGTGGTACAATTAAGAAAACTGAAAAACTGAAAGAGATAGTGTTGGGGGTCCAAGTGGAAGAGAAGTGTGGCCACCAGTATCCACCTGGATTAGTCAACCCTTGATTGTGGAACTAAGCATAGTTCTCAACTCTTATGGCCACAAAACCTCTTGATGGATGTAGTTGTATGAAAATGATTCAGAGTTCACCTCCACATACATGAGTGGAAACCCAGTTCCATACTTCCACCTTTAGGATGGATTGTTATGCTATCTGGGACATCTTTCTGTTCCTCCAAGCAAGCGTGCTAAGCATATTTGGGAGGCACATTACATTCAACTCACAGGACAATTTGATATGGAGAAGACAATGGCAGTGCTACATAAGTATTTTTATTAGCTAAAACTATGATAGGATGTTGGAAAATATATTAGATCTTGCATTGTCTATGCCATTTCCAAAACAACAACTAAGAAGCAAGGCTCATACACCCATCTTCCTACTTCTAGCTAGCCTTGGGAATCCATCTCCATGGACTATATGTCTAGCCTTCCTTCTACCAAGAATGGAAATGACTATGTGTTTGTGCTCATTGATAGGTCTTATAAGATGGCCATATTGGATGCTTGTAAGAAGAGTATGACAATAGAAGTCACTGTGAAGCTCTTCTTCGAAAGAGTGTGGGTACATTTTGGGATCCATAGACCATTATATCATATTGGTATAGAAATTTCCTAAGCACATTTTGGTGAAGCCTCTAGTCATTCTTGGACACCAAGCTCACCAAGTCGATTGGTTTCCATCCCAAACTTATGGCTAGACATAGGTCATCAACAAGACATAGTGCACATACTACACATGTACAAATCTAAGCATTCACAAAAATGGGATGAGAGTCTCCCCTCTGCGCAACACAACTACAACAAATCACTCCATAGCTCAATTGTCCAACCCCTTTCAGGTTGGCCTAAGATTTCAACCATTGTGTCCCTGTTGATGTTGCAATGCCTCTTGCAACTACAAAGGAAAAATTTGCATGTCTTCAATCTGAATTTGATAAAGCCATCAAGTTTATTGAATTGATTAAGCACATTTGCCAACAATTTCATGATATCTAGGCCATATAAGAGCATCTAGTCTATAGGAGTGAAAAAATATGTTATAACAGATAAATACCTTACACCATCACCAAGGTTGTGGGTGAAAACGCGTTCCAGTTAAGTATCACCCCATTCCTTGTCTTGCATCTAGTATTCAATGTGGACCACCTTTAGCCATACTTTCCACCGTTGTTGGACATATCAGAGATTTCTAAGAAACCGATACCAATAGAACTCAACCCAAATTACATTGAATATGCAACAACTTATTAGATCATGAACACAAAAATTAAGAAAACTCGCCAAATGAGGATACAAATGTATCAAGTTTTCAAAGCCGACCAACTCCTGTACTAAGGAAAGTGGCTCACCAGGGACCAAGTTCATCAAAAGTTTCCTCACCTCATGGAGGCACTCAACGTAAGGGGGACCATTACTTCCGAGGGGGAGAGGACTAATCTGGGCTGATCTTGGTGGCCATCCACCTATTCCACTTGGACTCCTGACACTATTTTCTATTATTTTCTAATTTTTCATCACAATTTCCTATTTTAGTAATTTTCTATTTTTGGTAGTTTTCGAGTCCTAAACTTCCATAGATGTTTTCAGGCCCTAAATGGCTTTTTTTTTGGGGAAATGAGAAAACATGAATATTTTAGTCAAAAAATTTTGTCCTCTGATAGACCTTTATAATGATCTATCATGCATGCCAAATGAAGATTGTATGCCAAAGTTACATCCCCAAGAAGTTGACGTTCTAACTAACCCCATTGACTCCCATAACTTTTGGCGCTTCATCTCCTAGGGTTAGGTTTTTGGATGTTTATGATTTCTCATTGTTTATTCATTATAGAAAGGTCTATGAGCCTCACTTTAACATAGTTTAGAAGACATGTAGTCATCACGTCTCTTCTCAGAGATAAACTACCATCACTCAAACAAGTTTGGTTTCATTATGCACGTAAACAATTTTCAATGTTTTCTATATTTTAATTGACTTTAAATTTTATTGTATGTTTGTGTTTATTGTTTAAATATATATTTCATTTCTTTAATTCATAAATTTGTATCAATTGGTGATGAGGTGGTCCTAAATCCATGGGATCACATTTAATGGGAGTGGATTGCATAACTAGTGGTAGTGGACATAGAGTGAATGGACTTAATCTGATTATGTGAGTAAAAGGAAATGAAATTATGTCATGTGAAGCATGTGTATAGGGATCAAAATACATGATTCGTTCAATGGAATTGTTGAATCATTCATGTGGGAATATAATGACCCCAAAAAGTGAAGGCATCATAGCATTCATGGCATAGATGTAATCATGTCCAAGGACCAATCATGAAAATAACTATAATCAAAATAACCTTACTAACTAACTCAATATATAGAATTAGATGAGATCTATTTCAAGGGGGGGGGGGTGGGGGGGGGTTGGTGGTAGTAGAAAGTAATGGAACCCAAATGTGAGAGAGTAGGTGTTTCCAAGTTGAGGAAGATGCATCATATGCAATGCATCAATCAAGCATAATTTCTTTAATAAATACATGTATTTAATATGGAGTAGAAAATGGGAGGCATACTTTGATATGTTGGTCTTAATAAAAGGTGATAGCTTGTGAGGGGTATCGGTAAGAACTTCCAGTTTCCTTAGAAGGACAAAGTAAATGATATTTTTAATTTTCTTAATTGTAGAATTTCATTTATTTCTACCTAAAAATTGAAATATCTAAACTATTTCAAACTTTTTTTTTGTCTCCTAGACACCTCTAAAACAACCTAGGAAAAAATCGAAAAACATAGGTAGCATAAACTTGGTCAAGGAGGTTACATGAAACTAAAGCGTAGATTTTAAGTACCAAAAGGCAAACCACGTCATTCATATTATAGTCCAACTTTTATTTAATTGCAACCAATAAGAAAAATTTGTGATATTATGCAATGGAAGGGGTTCAATTCAACATTGTGACCACTGAAGAAGACCATCAACTCAGTGACTAGATCAAATTTCAAGCTGTAGTTGAATGTTACAAAAAGCATGGGGCAAACAAAATCTACCCCTATCAATGACATGGTAAATAAAACAAATAGAATTTCATTATTGATTACTTGTAAAATTTATTCACAACTAAGTTTGCCCATAAATGAATGTATCCATTTCTTTTGAGTATGAGAGAAATAATACTAATGAGGCCAATAGTTGACAACAACTCGATGATGGTGGAGTGCATCCCGATTATGATTGTATTATGGCTATGAAAGTGGAACTATGGATTACAATTATTAATATTTACTTGCAAATGGTGTACTTATAATTTTATTGTTTTAATGGAAAATAATTTAAATGAGGATGCTCAGAGAGAAGAGGAACACATGACAACCAAACCAATGGATTCATCTATTCAACCACTAGGTAAAGAAACATTGTAATAGTATTTATATTAATTTTTTGTAGATGGTGTACTTATAACTTCTTGTTTCAATGGCAAAGCATGTAGACAAGGATGTTTGGCGAGAAGAGGGACACATCACAACTGAAACAATGGTTTTGGCTAATCCATCAATTAAAGAACATTGTAATGATATTTTTATTAATGACTTACATATAAGAATAATAATTGTTGATATTAATCTAACCCTTTTTTCTTATTGTATTTGATGCTACTTTGCAACAACTTTCACTACACATAAAATGCGTAAAGGCCCAACACTTGAAGTGAATCAAAGCATGGATGAGGTAATTATAAAATATATACAAAAAAAGGAACCAATAAGGAAATAACTATATATATATATATTATATATATTATATAATTTATATATATTATATATATGAGACACATGTCTAATGGCACATTTTT
>APFE030228032.1:2552-12817 GCA_000404065.3 Pinus taeda
TTTCCAATTCTGGTTGTAAGCATATTTCGGTATTTTCCATTAATAAAATGAAGTATTATTTCCGCTGCATCTCTTTATTTATGGTTATCGCATCTCTGTATTTATGGTTATCTCTGTAATCTATTGCGTTCCTGTTTAAATCCAGATCACTTTGTTAAGATATTATTTATGTTTGAAGAAAATCTTGTGGGAAATTTAATTCTTCAAATGACCTCTTTTAGATCATCACTTTGCTTCTTTGTTAATAACCATGGAAAATTGTTTCGATCTCCATCGCTATTTGATCATATCCCACTCTTCATTGCATGATTTTCTTTAACAATGTCATTACAAAATTTCAGGATTTTTTCTTTATCCCTCCTACCATCTACGATCCACGATAAAGTTTCTGTCACATTCTTCCTGATATGCATTATATCAAACAAATGAGATATTTTTAGGTGGTCATCGTAGGGAAACCTCATAAATTGAGTGGGATAACTTTTCATTCCTCGTGGAAGCCCCTGTCATTTGCGACAATTTTTGTTATATACCAACTTCCATAAGTGAGATTTCATTCTTTGTGGTTTTAATCCAGTTTCTTCTTTCCCATTGAAAAGATTCTTTTCAGTAGTACAATAACCATGTTTCTTAGAGGGGAAATGCCTATACTTATCAAACACCTCCTTTCCTAAAATTTTCGAAAGATGAGATTTCATCTTAGGACCACAAATTGGACATGCAAATTTACCCTTAGTTTGAAGGCCTGCAAGAAATGGATTAATGTCAATAATAAATGAAGGGATTATCTAATTGAAATAATTATATACTATTAAAGTGCAATGGAACATTACATACCACAAAAATGTGTTAGTCTTGGGGCAACATGAATTTTCCATACAAGTATGCCATGGAATTGAAATTGCCTCTGCCTTATTGGTTTACAAATGTCATACATAGTGATGTCGACCCATAAATTCATTAACTTGTCAATAAGAGGTTTGATATATACATCATCATATCTTTAACTTGGTACTTACTTAATTGTTTGAAATTACACATAATTACTACTATGATATATACATATAACTAAATAAATAGTTATAACATATTATGCAACGAACAAGACAAATGAAAATGTTACAATTTTCAAAAAAATAATGTAAACAAATACCTACAATAATCATTGTCAACATAATGTGCTCCCTCTTTATTGAAATCCATGGAGGAATGCTATTGTTGATAAAAACAATCGGCCACACTGAGTAAATAAACATGATCTCTCCAAATGGATTAACATTTCCAACTACAAATGAAAGCCTAACATTACGAGGTTCATCTTTAAAATGCAACTATTTTTCCTCAATTTCCCTAAATGCATAACCATCTGTAGGCATTCGAAGAAAACAATCTTAACTCCTTTTTTGTGCATGGTATTCCATAAATTGTCCTATGCTCTCACACCTGAATAATCATT
Organism: Pinus taeda; assembly: GCA_000404065.3. Classification (NCBI taxonomy): domain Eukaryota; kingdom Viridiplantae; phylum Streptophyta; class Pinopsida; order Pinales; family Pinaceae; genus Pinus; species Pinus taeda. Next base: position 4,009 of record APFE030228032.1, read on the forward strand.
GTAAATGCATAATTATGGTAATATGACGAAGAACCTTTTGAGACATAGTTTTTGTTATTTGATCAGTTCAATATTTACTATTGTTACATTTCAAGAAATTTATTTTCAATGCATGTTGTCCATAATATATAATATTATCATTAGTACATGCATCTATGGCTTGATACTCCATTCCAATTTCTTTCATGACAACACATAAATCTCGATATGTGCAAGGAAACTTATTTCGTAATGGTAACAAAAATTCACCTAACAATCCAGTACAACATAGAGAAAACAATAGTTAGTGTAAACAATATTAAACATAAATATTGCATTCTTATTTTAGACATTAATTAAACTAAAAAAAGGAGAAAAATCAACCTTTCATGTGATGAAACATATTAAATTATACTTTAGGATCTATGTCACTACAAGTGTTTGACAAACCATTAAAAACCTTTCAATTCACCAACAATAATGTAGCAGAGAGAATATTTTCTCTTGAGCCTTTCATAAAGTCCTGTCACTGCCTTCTCTAGCATAGGTTCATCATCATTGCAATTAACAGCTTTGTTCTCATCACCAAGCACGTCTTGGATCAATTCATTTGTCCCATCATCTAGAACCATGTTATTAATGTCATATTCTCGCATAGGATCATTATCTTGAGCTTCAATATTTGCTAAATCTTCCTCAACTTGTAGAACATAATTTATATCACTAATACTTGTCGGAATATTCAAGTCACAGTACCTAGGGGGGCACCTTGATTTTAAAATAATTTCAAACAATCATGTGAAATAATTAGTCTACAAATCAAATATTATAACAATAAAAAATTTACATCTATGATTAATATAAAGAAAATATATATAATGATTCATAAATAGCAGCTTACAATCGGACGATATTTGTTCCCCCCTTCAATGTGCCCATTCATCCCACAATGTCTATTAGTTGTTTCATATGAAATTCTCCATAGACGTGTGCACCTACATGAATTGCGAGGACAATAACATTTCCAGTTATTGATCCCTTGCAGACTAGTTCCCCATCTAATGTTTTCTTACATTTTTCTTGCAACCACAAAACAATTATATAAAACAATTATGTCTTTCATCACAAAAATACCTTATAACATTTGAGAATTATTGTAGTTATAACAAAGATGCCCATACATCTCTTATATGTGAGATATTTATCTATTTATTTATCGTCGCAATTGCGACATTAGATCACTAGTCAAAGTCAAAGATGCCTAGTCAAACAAATGGTCAAATTGACCTCGGGGTGCAAAAAACCATTTGTCATCGCAATTGTGAAAATATATGACATTTGTCACAATTCAACACCAAACATAGGCCACTACACAAGAGATGAAAAACATGTGTCATTGCAATAAAGAAGCCTTAGAAATATCATGTCGGAATTTCAACTCACAACAAATATGTTATCGTAATTGTGACAAACACGAGCAAAAAAAAATAAAAAAAAATTCTTTACCTTTCTGATAGTATGGGCCATACTATCGGACTATTTTGCTACAATTTAGCACTATATGTAGTAGTGTTGTGTATTTGACAAGTATGGTCTAAAGGATTTTGTGGAGAACGTTGTTTCCATACCAACGAATCCACAATGGTTGACAACCTATAAGAAGGAGAATGCCAAAGTGAAAAGGATGATGCTTGATGGAGTCAAGAATCATATTGTTCCACATATCACAAAGAAAGGGACAGTGAAGGAAATGTGGGATGCCATCATAAAATTTTACCAAGATCCTTTAGAAAATAGGAAGTTGATTTTCAGAGAGAGGTTGAGGACAATGAAATAGAACAAAGGAGAAGGCATTACTTCATATCTCACCAAAGTTTGACTTGCCAGAGATGAGCTAGATGTAGCGGATGATAATCCTAGTGATGATGAAGTAGTGTGTATAGCACTCAATGGATTTTTTAAGGAGTGGGTTTTTTTCGTCCAAGTGATCAATGGGAAAGTTAAACTTCCATATGAGGAATGCCTTTGGAGCAACTTCACATAGGAATAGCTCAATATTAACTTTTTTAGTGGGAGTAGAAACAATGGAAAGACACCAAAGGTTGAGAGCGAGTAGGAAGACATTTCCTTAGCAGGAAAAGGGAAGGAAAAGAAGGGTTCTAGTAAGGGACCAAGCTCAAATGGGAGAAGAAGAAGAAGGACCTATTTAAGGTCAAGTGTTATGGTTGTCACAAGTTTGGATATTATGTCAGAAACTGTCCTCTCAAGAAGAATAAGGGAAAGAAGCAAGTTTCAACTTCAATATGTGCATATGAGCTTTCTAGTAGGATAAATCAATGTTTTTCTTTGATCGCTTGCCTCACTAGAATGACTTCACAGGGCATCTTAAACATAGATAGGGGAGTGTCATTTCATATGATAGGAGGTTAGAGAGTATTTCTCCAGTTATAAGGAGGAGGACATAAAGTTCTAGATTCAGATGGGGAACAAGTCCAAGTGCACTCATGTAGCATGAGGGACTGTTCTATTTTAGAGGGAGAATGGCAAGTAGATACCTATCCATGATGTGTTGCATGTGCCAGGATTGGGGATGAATTTGATCTTTGTATTGGACCTTCAGGAAAATGGTTACGATGTCATCTTTAGAGGGGCTAGAATGATGTTACAACACAAGGATTGGAGGGAACCTATAGTAGTTGGGGTGAGGTGCATTCGGTTATATAAGTTGCAAATGGACATGCCCAAGGGACTAATTAGAAGTAGTAGTTGAAGAGACCAGGGGGAGTTATGGCATAGGAGGACATGGCATATTCATCATGGAACACTTAGATTGCTTCGTGATATGGTGAAAAGTGTTCCATAGGTGAGCATAGAGCATGATGATGTGTGAAAAGGATGTGCGTTGTGGAAGTTTGTGAATCAAACTTTTCCAAGGAGTGACAATAGATTGAATGGGATTCTAGACCTTGTGCATTCATACATATGTGGGCCAATGTGTACGAAGACTCTTAGAGGATATCAAAAATTTTGTATCTTTATTGATGATTTCTTTGGGAAGTCCTGGATCTATTATCGAAGACCAAGGATGAGGTCTTCAGTCACTTTTAGGAGTTTAATGCTCTAGTTGAGAATGCAACGAGAAGAAATATATAAACTCTTCATTCAAACAATGGAGGATATTACACCAGCAAGGAGTTCCGAGATTTCTTTACCAGGGTAGGAATCATGAGAGAGTGGATAGTTTCTTACAACCCCTCAATATAATGGGGTTGCTGAGAGGAAGAATCAATCTGTCATGGAGGCAGCGATAGTGATGTTGTATGACTAGGATCTCCCGTTATTTATGGGAAGAGGCATGCAATATAACCATCTATATTCAAAACAAGGTCCCACATAAAGCGCTTGGCAAGATGAATCCTAGGGAGGCATTCATCAAGAAGAAGCCAGATGTCTGTCACTTTAGGATATTTGGCTGCCTAATGTACTGTCACATTCTAGGGGAGATACATTTGAAGTTGGATCAGACTGTAGAGTGAGGTTACTTCTTTGGCTACAATGAAACCTCAAAGGTGTATAGTATCTTCATCCTAGTGTTCAAGACGATTATAGTCAGGAGGGATGTCAAGTTCATGGAACACAAGGTGTATAGGAGCTCCAAAGAGTTCCTAGTAACTGAAGTTCAACGTGAGCAGCCAATAGAAGCACATAAAGTAGAAAAAGCAGGGGGGAGCAGCAGAGCATAAGTATAGTGACTAGTATGAGCATGAGTTCATGTGTGAATTATCCTAAGGCTGAAAGAGCATTGAGAAACAAATGAAATAGATTAGGGAGATGCATCAAGATGATATGAGGTAATTAGTCTTAACTCCACTATTGGTAGGAGGAACTGAGAGGTTCAGGCTACACTCAGGGATTCTCAAGAGCTTTTGTGGAAAGTTAGGATAGGAAGGAGAGAGTGGAGACAACTAGAGTGGTAGACTGGGTACATGTAATTGGTCATTCGTTAGTGGATAGTGATCCTTATATTAGGAGGCGAGAAAATAGTAGGTGTGGTAGGATGCAATGGTTGAGGAGTAATCCTCAATTATGAAAAAAATTGTGTCAGAGGTTGTACTGATATTGACATAAACGATGATCGTTGGATCACATTGGATCTATAAGATCAAACATGGTGCATATGAAAACATTGAGAAATACAAATATAGGTTTGTGGGCAAGGGGTTCTCTTAGAAGGAGGGAATAGACTATGAGGAGAAATTTTCTCTTGTGGCCAAGTACACTTCTATGTGAGTTGTGATCTCATTAGTGGCACAAATGGGATGGAAGATCCATTAGATGGATGTCAAGACAAATTCCTTAATGGTGAACTAGAGGAGGAGGTGTACATAAAACAATCAGAGGGATTTGTGGCATACAATAGAGAGATCATGTGTGCAGATTAAAGAGAGCTTTGTATGGGCTCAAGTAGGTTCCCAGCACATGGTATGAGTGTATTGATAGATACTTTCAAGGTACGGGATTTGTGAAGAGTGAGGCAGATGCAAACCTCTACTACTTGGTGGTAGGGGGAGATGTTGTCGTTCTTGTCCTGTATGTGGATGACTTGTTCTTGACAAGTTCACTGGGGCTCATCAAGGAGTGCAAGAGGGACCTTACAACAAAGTTCAAGATGAAGGATTTGGGGCTCATACACTATTTTCTAGACATGGAGCTATGGAAAATAGATGGTGATATTTTCCTTGGTCAAGGGAAATACTGCAAAGATATCCTGAGGATATTTAGGATGGAGGATTGCGTGGCCATGTCTACACCCATGATCATGAATTGGAGGAAGATAGATTCATACAGGAAGAAGGATATAAACCCAACCTTGTAAATGAATTTTATAGGATCTCTCAGTAGGTAACACAATATATCGGAAAAGCACTTTTGGATGTTCCTTTAGCATGGGATCAGGAGTTGTTTCTTAGCACAATAGGAAGAAAAAGTTTGTGAAACTGAATTCAGCCGAGGGTGAGGACATAGTAGAGAGCATGGCTACGTGCAATACCATATTGCTTCAGAAGTTGTTGGTAGCCTTTTTTGGTCAAAAGATAGAGATGACAATGATACACTACGACAATCAAAGTTGCGTCAGGTTGTTAGAGAATTTGGTGTTTCACGACATGTGAAAGCATATAGACATTAAGTACCACTTCATCAAGGACTATGTGCAGTAAAATATTACCCATCTACAATATATACCTACATATGAGAACGCAGTAGATATTCTGACGAAGGCTTTGGGGAAGGAGAGATTCATCATCTTCAAAGACAAGTTGGGTGTTATACAGAACATCTTTCTCGCTAAGAGGGAGTGTTAGTTGGCATAGCTCAGATAGGTGTTCTAGTCTCAGATTGTGTCTATGAGACTAAGGAACACATTTTATCAAATACACATAATTGGTTTCATGAAAAATGGCCTTGATTATATTTAATTAAGAAGTTAATTAATTAATCAATATTAATTCGGGAAAATTGATTTTCCTCTAGAGACATCCATAAAAGTCACTTGATGGAGTCAAGATGATCCTAGCCATCGATTGTGATTAGATCATGGTCGTTTATTCATCAATGAGAGATTATAAAAGGAGATCAAGGGTCATTTGGAGAATATATCGAGACACAATGTTGTAGTAAGATCAAGGGAAAAAAGGGAAGTGTAGGGATATTAGTAGCAGGGGTTTCAATAGAGATTTCCAGATAGATTATTCATAGTGATTTCCAAGGGGAGTTGGAGATTAATTTTTCTACAATGAGAGGCCAAATTCCCAGTAGTGTGAGTTGCTCCAGCAAGGGATACAAATTACCTAAACAGGTAGAGAAAATTTCTCAAAGAGGATGAAGCATCGAGGTAAGGAAAATTTGGAAGAGAGATCAATTTGCACATGAGGCTCGATTTTCTAGGAGAGATCAATATTTCTAGTGGAGGCCATGATATTCTTCTAGAAAGTATGAATTGATAGGGAGACTGAGTTGTTCTTTCAAGGCTGCACGTGTGAATCAATTCAGTGTTCCAGAGGAGGCCCAAATTGGTTTTGAGAGGCCAAATTATTTCCAAGAAGTTATATAGACTTGTAGAAGTGAAGAAATTATTTTTCTAGAGGTTTTCCATATTACGACACTCAGTTATCATATTTTCGCTAAAGAATTAATAAATTAAATCTTCACATTCTAATTGGTTTTCCCTTCTGGGTTTTTCTAGGGACATTTGTCTGAAAACATTGGAGTTCAATATTTGTGTGTGTGCATAATTTTCTCATTTCTTGTGGTCATTTATTTTTTAGTGATGTTGTAATTGCATTTTATTCAGTATTTGTCGCAAGTATTTTGTAGCTGATAAATAATCTTAAAATATAAGAGAATAATAACCAATAATTGTAATAGTATTAAAGTTTCACATACTTATTCGAAGAAAGAGTAGTAGAAAATGAGGATATTAGCACACTGTTGTAGAGGCTACAACCACCCTCCAAATTTTTGGCCTACACTAATTTCGGAGCCTCCCTTTGGGAGTTTTTCTTGGTGACTGCACACCCTCAGGTTCACTCCGTGAGCTCGTGGGAGTCTTTGCATCCACCTTGCTTGTTCATTCCACCCATGTTTCTACATGTTGGTGACTAGGTCATGCTTGCGACCATGTTCTGGTTATTCTCAAGGTCTTCGCTTCATGTGTACTTGTTGTGTTCACTATGAAAGCATCTGTTGCACTCACACACAGAGTCACATTCACTGTCGCACTCACACATGAAGTCACATTCACTGTCGCACTCACACACGGAGTCACATTCACTGTCGCACTCACACACAGAGTCACATTCACTATCGCACAAGCATCATCATGGTCGATCAATGATTAATCAAGAGTGTCGCACTTGTCGCTTGCATTGTTGATCAGTGATGTTGAACATGTGTGTCTGGATGTTTTGAGTCATTTCGTTGTCGAGTCGTGTGAGTTTGTGTTTGCATGATCACCTATGCATCTTTTGATAATTCACACACTTAGTCATTTTACTGAAGTTCTAGCGACCGGGGACTCCCCTCTCACAGTCGGACCATCATCCTGCCATAGACTCGATTGACTGTCACTTATAACAATGCAGAAGCACCAAGAAAGTCTTTCCAATCTATGTTGATTGCAAGAAATCCAATCAGCTTTCATGCTGACCACCCGGACAATTTGACCCGACAGCCACCTCGGGAGTGAATCTCCTCAAAAATTGCATAGAGGCTACTGATCTTGCCTGCTCTACTGACTGAGGAAATTGCGTAGATAGTTAAGGTAGACACCAAGTGCACGTCCCTATCTCCCTCAGCAAATTGTGCGGTTTTCCTATTAAGTCCTTCCCACAGTCGACTAGCTACTCATTTAGGAAATTACACAGTTTTCATGAGCAAGCCTTCTGCTGGACAACAGTCTGCTCAACTGAGAAACTGTGCAGAGATGATTAGTAGGCCAACCTGTCAGCCTCAGTGTAGTTTTCCTCACCAGCAGCTCCTAACAGCAGACTGTCAGTTCCCTATAGGAATTGCATAGTTTCTGCTGCCAAGCTCCCAGCAGCTGACTGCATGTTCCCCTCAGGAATTGCACAGTTCCTATTGCCAGTGACCCAGTAGCCAACTGCCAGTTACCTATGGGAATTGTGCAGGTTTGACTGCTAGGCTCTCGGCCAGTTCCTCCCAAAAATTGCTCAATTTCTACTTGTTGATCCTCCTTGCAAGCCCAACCTGTTCCTCCAGAAAATTGCACAAATTTTTCCTTCCAACCCCTGTTGCCTGCTTGTTCCAGGAACTGAGCAGATTATTCCTACCTTTCCTTCCTGCAACATAGAATTTCCCTCCCAAAATTTTCACAATTTTTCCTTCCAACCGAGTGGGACCTCATGGATAGTAACTACCGACTTAGATTTCCCATATTCATCACTCAATGACTCTTGCATAGTTTTCATCTGTAGTGCCTGAAGCCATCATCCCGATTCTCAACCTTGCTACCTCTCCCAGTCACCTGCATCTGAAGTGATCATGTGTCATGGTAGACTAGGAGGTTTTTGGATTTGATGTCGTCTCATCATGAGTGACTACAGGCACAAGTACACTAACAAGCATGGTGCGACAACAAAAGGGGTGAATGAAGGGAGCACATGCAAAAGGACATGTTCACCAATGGATGAATGAATAATGCATGAGAATAAATGTGCTCGCAAATGGATGACCATGGAAAGATATGATTGCAGACATACAGACGAGCAAACATGCAAGATGTGCTCACAGATGGACAAACGAACAAACATGTACCTTTTACGAACAGATGAACCTGTCAAGCCTTCCAACATGCAAGCAAGAAACAACGTGCCGAAGCATCATCAAGCGAACCAAATACCATCGAATACTCCATGCACTTTGCCATGTGGAGGTGAAGCTATGCTACACCATGAGGACATCCATCACCTAGCAGGACTATAGCTTGACATGCACTCCAACAGCAACATGAATGTACCAGCACTATCATGTCGAGTCATGTCATGAGTCATGTCACCCACATCTCTACTATGGGCGATGTTGTCAATCAATGTAATGTAACGTGGAAGTCTAAGAGACCCACTGTTGGCATTGTGGTTCTGGTGTGATTATATGTTTCAGATGTTGTACTTGATGGCAACACCCATGGCATGGCTCCCATTTGATGAAAAATAAAGAAGTACGCAGGAGAACAGATCAGGAGGTGCGTACCCGCAGCCATACCATGCAGAAACCGCGTCCAAATACGCTGGTCACCCATTCATGGGGTGCG
>APFE030228032.1:22492-33527 GCA_000404065.3 Pinus taeda
ACATTAGAGTCTATGAAATCATGATTAACATTTCTTTTATTCTCATCATGAGTTTCCTTTACTACCCTTTCACCATTAGTAAGTATTTCTTGTAGAAAATTTGTCAAATCTATCTTCAAATTTTCCATGCTTGTCTTTAAATTTGTCTTCAAATATATCTTCAAATAATCCATCTTATCTTCCACGTCATTCATCTTAGCTTCTACATATTTCTTTAAACCACCCATCTTAGATTCTGTTACTTTTTGTGCGAGTTACATTTGTTGCACTTGGTCTCGTAATTTTGATATATCATGTTGCATTTCTTCCTCTTCTTCATAAGTCCTGCTAGAGCTTTCAGGTTGCTTACTAGGTTTTTGCATTTTCTTTCCTCGGGGCATTAGTTACCGATAATTATGCTCTACTATGCCCTTTGAATTCCTTCAAAATAATTTTTCAAACCAAGCTTAAGCAAAAATTTAAAAAAATCTACACACCTTTTTTCACTTTGTAGGGGCTTGATATTGCCTCTGATGTATCTCTGTAATTTCAGATCATCTAGTTCTGAAATTATGACCTACAGTAGCCCTCTGTGTCCTCTTTCCAATGCCACTAGTTTGATCGAATTTAGATTCTCCAAGGCAGAGTTATGCACAATCTCCCAAGATGACCTGATTATAGACCTTTTCAGAAGAGCGAACTTGTAGGAAGTCCCACGTGTCACTGTTTCGACCTTAGGATATGAAAAATATACACAAGAAACCACAATCCGTCCTCTTTCTGTAACTTCTGATGAAATTTCAATCTGATGCTCAAAAGAAAAGTTATGACTATTTCCCCAGGTCACTTGTTTGGAATGTAATTCAGGAGTCTACAAAAATGCCAACTTCCTCAGATCATATCTCCGCAAATATAGCGCAAAAAGCTCTAAAATTTGGACCTGTGGTTCATAATGATTTCAGCCCAAATGGGATTTTTTTTAGTATTTGAAATGTCACAGAAAACAAGTTATAGCTCAAATGCCACGATGACCTGTTTGGAATAGCGAAACACTAGAATTCAAAGCTTTGATACCAAATGTTATGAAACCAGCTCACAAAAAGATAGAAAAGATAGATCAACGCCTTAGAATTCAGCCTTTTCGAGGGGGAAACCTCCTTTACATTACACAAATGAATGATTCTTTGATGATTCAAATGACAAAACCTCCTTTCTATATATAGGAGTCTACGGAGTCACAATATAACCCAGTCGACCTATCAATAATAATATAAAGGCACAAATATAACAATAGAGGGATTCTATGGGGCATAGTAATAACAATATGGGGACAATAGGGGCACACCAATATTAATAAGGGATACAACTACAATAGTAATGGGGTAATCAATAGTATTATAGGGACCTAACAATAACCATACCTAAACTATTAGAAGAATTCTTTGTAGAGAAGAATCTCCATAATGCACATTGTTTTGTTTCAACTATGGTGAAGATAAGTGAAAGAATGCAGGGTGGTGAATAGAAGTTAAAGAATGAGGGAATCCCATGACTCATCCTTAACGAGTCATATTAGACAAGTGTCTTCTCTAATATGCGAATAAACAATAATGTGATACCTTTGGCAAACCTATCTAGAAGGATGTGATGGCTAGCTAGTCATGTCAAAGCCTCCTAAATAAACCCAACCTGTCCTATCTAGAAGGATGGGATCTCACACCTGTAGTTGCAGTCTAGGTACATGGGAGTACGAAACAAAAAAGAAAATCATTGTTTGTAGTCAGTATTTATGGGATGGTTGGATAGTCAAGAGTTCAAGTCCTAACTTCGAGAACAATCTACTTGTTCTTTTGAAGGCTTAACTAAACTTGTAACAATTCACATGATATATATGATAGTTAAGTGCATGACTAAAAAGTGGTTTAGTGTAAATCATTGTATTTTATGGTGGTTTATTTTTGGAATTTTATGGTATAATTTGGGATGAGATTGTAATTTTTTATTATTATTTGAAATGTATTTTTAATATATAAATGAATTTATAGTTTTGAGGATTAGTTTAATTGGTCGAAGCCTCGTGGCTAAAGCACTTTGGTAATTGGAGGTCATGGTGTTAATTCTCTTCTGACTCCCTCGGAGTTAGGCTCTATTGATTGTAGAGATTAGGTTGTAGATTTGCAATTGTTCATGAAGTTTTAATTAAAATCACAAGACACAAACTTACTCTACTGCTCTGTTGACATTAATTCACAATTTTGAACAAAAATCTTAGGCATACAAGAAGAAATAACACACATGCAACAAGTATTTTTATTTGAGGAAAGAAATCTGCTAAAAACCCTAATGCTTGCTTGCATTAATCAAATGAATAGATATGTATTACAATAGTTTTGCACCGAGCACACCCTGCAAGTGCATAATCTATCTCTCTTCTCACTGAAGGCCTCTAACCCAAACTTAGTCAAATTTTTCCTCAGCTTAAGCTCATATTTTCTTGCGATATTCCTTGAGGAATTAGCCCCTATTATTTAGGAAATTCCTCTAATTGAATTGCACAATTCCTTAGGTTGATCATTTGGTTGCATGCAACACCTATACACTCAAGACTAGTCTACAATTGATGTTACATTGCCTTGGAATCTCCACCTCAACTGCATAACTCGAATTCTCTGCATGCACTAGCTATTTTGGGTTGATTGATCAGTTAACTGGATGATCACTGAGTTTGATTGAAGTCCCACTACACAGCTTGACCCTCCACTAGTTCCTCCAACAGTTGGAACTAGTTTAACTAAAAACAACTTTAGATAACTGACCCTGATTGCTGCAAATTAGCAATCACACATGCAAAAATGAACTCTAACTCCTCCAACTTGAATTTACTAAGTAAACTAAGTGATAAAAGTGATGTCATAGAAGTTAACATCATCCAAGTTGTCTGTTAATGTGGAAATTCAGATTTTCTCAATTTAATCAAGACAAAATCAAATTGAGAATTCTTGCTGCATTTTCAATACTAATAAGCATGCAGAATATAATCCCTTTGGGTGGATCTATCCCTATATTTTCTTGGAAATATATATGGTTTTGGAACAATTTTTGGTTTTTCCTTTTATGAAATTTGGTGATAAATATTTCCTTGGAAATATATATGGTTTTGGAACAATTTTTTATTTTGTCTTTTATGAATTTTGGTGATAATTTTTTTCAATAAAATTACTATTTTTAATTATATGAAATGTAATAGATTCACACTCTTTCAAAACTTTTTGGACACTTAGTTTATATAAATTTAACCACTCAAATTTATCATTCTACCCATTGTTACTTAAATTTTAAATAAAACTTATCCACAAAAAAATCAAATTATACTACATATTAATAATATTTTTCAAAATAACCTTACAAATTATTAACAATTAAATATTTTTAATATTCTTTATTTAAATTTCATATACAAAATTATATAATTATAACTTTTACTCTTTTATATATATTTTTTATTAAAATATAAAAATTCATCATTTCATTATTAAAGACTCATTCATTAATATTAATATAGGACTTCATTTCATTATATTATATTGATTGATTTAGAAATCTTAATAAAATATATTAATTCAATTTTAAATTGAAAAATAACAATATAAAAAATTATATATAATATGTTTGTTGTAATAAATTTTATTTTAAAATGTGAATTATGAAAAAAAAAGTAAATAATTTAACATAATTTACTTAAAATTATGGAAAACAAATAATATTAATATAAAATTAATTATTTAGTAATGATACATTATTTAGTTGTTATTAAATTTATTGAAAAATTAGACATATAAAGATGGCAATGATGATTAACATTCATTAAGACTAATATGGTCTATCGGACTTTAAGAAAGTAAGAGACTAATATGGTCTATTGGACTTTAAGAAAGTAAGATATTAATTGAGATCCCTTAAGATTTTATTTCTATGATAAAAAAGAAAGCAGAGAAGTGTTCCTATATCACTATTTGGAATTGAGATTAGATGTGAGTAAGCGTTGGGCAGTGTAGGAGAAAGTGTTTTTCATCTTCAACCCTCTTAGTATCACAAATGGGATAGACTCTTTCATCCCAAGGTGTTTTGGGAATAGACCAACACCCAGTTTCACTTCGAAGCTCATGAGAATTAGTTCTTATCTTTGCAATGTTCATTTTCTTCTTAGTGTTGGTTAAGATAGAAAGATAATTATGGCTAGCAAGACTTAGCTTCCTTTTTCCGTCTAACTTCTTATCATCCCACAACTTATTCTTAAATTTGGAAATAATAGTATTTTTAATATTATCCTTATTCCCCAAGATGATCTCCCTCTTTGTCCCCCAATGGTCAAGCCAAGACTAGGCATCCTTATGCTAGCCTCACTTGAGTCGAAGATGGGGATTTTGGCTAGAGTTAGAAGCAATATTAGGGAACGTCTTGGCTTCCACGTTGTAGAATTTCTTCTTATACATCATATACTTAAACATGGTTATACTTTCAATGCGAGAAATGCTAGCTTCAATCAAGAGGATAGAGTAGGAGCATTTCCTTTAATTTTCAGGTTGTGGGTTACAAATTTCTTTTGGATTAACTCGTTCTTCCTCTAAGATTATCTAGATATACTGAAACCCCAAACTTCACATCCATATAAAACAACAAGGGTGACGAGAGTCTCAAAGAGGAACTTCCTTTTATTCCATACCTAAAGATCAATCGACTTACAATTGTTTTCAAGCTCATAATAAGATTTCCGACCTCTTATTATCATTTTCTCACTGTTATAATTCCAGTTGAGCTGATGATGAATGTTAATACCTAAATATTTGTATGAAGAAACCTTTGCCAAGTAATTTTTATCATAATTGAAATGATCATAGTTAGTCTTTTTGTATTTAATTATCATGACGTTAGTCTTGTCGGTATTAACAGTCATACCCATCTTAGAGCAGTAATCATGAAGGATTCTAAATTTCTTTTCAAGATCAATATGGATTCTAGCTCGAAGAACAATATCATCAGCATAAAAGAGAAAAGTAATGACCATACCAGTGAGCTTGGGGCGATCATATCCTGCAGCTTTGAAATATTATTCTAATTTATCAATATAAATGCCAAAAAAAATAGAAGATAGGAGACACTCTTGCTTACCCACAATACTTTCATATAGCTTAGTCACAACAACCCTTAACTTGAAAGGAACCATTATTTCTTTAAAAATAACAATTTTAAATTACTATATATAATTAATATATTATTTTTTTATTAGATAAAAAAAATTTATATAGCTTTTTTTTAAAACATTTATATTTATTTTTATTATTTGAAACTAAAAATATTATATAAAATTTGAATTGATTTTAATTTATCTATTATATTAAAAAAAAAATAAACACACAGAAACTCGTATAAAAGAATAAGTTGAAAAAATGTAACTAAATCAATAGAATCCCAAAATGAAGGCTAAAATATCCTTTAAAATTTTCAATATTTCTTTTTTCATATATCATTGTAAGATTGGTTAACATTTTGTAATTGGTGGTTTTTAACTAAATTATAAATTATAATCATTATTTAATTTAGCATTTTTAAAACATAATAGTCAACCTCTAACTAATGATTAAAAATATTATATACATTATATTTAATATATAATTTTATAAAAACATTCCTAAAATATTTGGTTAAAAAAACATTTAATTTATCAAAAATAATTTTCTTTTTCAAAATTTTAAAATACAAAGTCAATAAAATATCAAACTCAATGTCATATTCAAATTTCATTCAGGAAGTCATCAATCCAAGTTATTATAAGGAAGTCATCAACAATCCAAGTTATTATAAGGAAGTCATCAACCCCACTCTAGAAGATCAAAAGTATCTCTCTATTTTAACTAGCTCAAAGAGGAAAATTAATATAGCAAAGATTAGAACCAATTCTCCTGAGCTCCATAATGAAACAGTGATGCAGAGCAGCACCTGCAATTACCCAGGATCTTTTTCCCTCACTCCTGCATATGAAAGCATGCGCCTTAAATCTCATTCAATTTCACCCATCATATCAAAATACAATTTAATCACTTCATTCAGGATTCGATTCATGACTTGCCTGCGCCCTTCAATCTTGAACAATTGGTTAGTCAGGAAATGCTTTTACGCATTCATCTCCATTGATACCATTTTCGTAAAACCAGACTTTGTTAAAATAACCATACACTCCACAATCACCAGACTTAATTAACAAGTTAGTTTTTTGGAATTCAATTCAAAACTTCGGCTGTCCTCTATGACGCGATAACCTTTGATCTTCTGTTGAATCATACATGTACCAAGCTTCAATGGGAGAAGACTTCACCTCGATGCCGTTGATTGCAGATAGTTCTGACGCACCCGTTCCATGAACTGATTAATGTTGCATCAGTCTTTGTGAGGAAACCGTCACAACAAGAATTCCATCACACTGTTCTGCGCAAAAAAACGATAAGATGGAAAAACAAACACAGTGCTTCAATTCTTAACTCGACCAAATAAAGCGAGGAATTGATCCGCATGTAAAGCGTATAATACCAAGTCAACCTGTCCGCTGCCTTTTATATGGATTTCAGGTTGAAGAATTCTCCTAGTTGATGCATGGGTAATAAAATCCACAAAACCATAACCTTCCGGACAGCCTGTAGCGTCGCTCCGAATCGCCTTTACAGAAACAACCTCTCCGGTTTGCGCAAAGTAAGTATGGAGATAATTTCATCGACCCAATACTGCAAATCCCCTCTATTCTCAACGATTCTTCCGACACGATTTCTCCTCCAAGGTTACTCAGTTCTCCACTTGGATTCAAAAGCTCCTATCAACCACCTCGAATCTCCTTGCGCGGAATAGATACGGGACGACAGCTGCAACGTCCACATCCTTTGGACTTTAACACGTACATTGTAATTTTTTTTACAGATGTTTTGGACTTTAGAGTGGCGATCGTGATGTTTATGTGACTCACTGGATTACATAACAACAGAAAACCATTCAACGCTTAACACACAGTCCAAATAAACTATTGAATATACACATCTAGTTTACACGCATATAGTTTAGCAGGAAATCAGTGATTCAATACACAGCTCAATTAGTATTGACTACAAGTATCCATATTAACAAGACATCATCAATCTAAACTTCAATCATGATAATTCTAGCACCGCCCCTCTCTATCCGAGAGCTCTTTCTTTATACATAATAATGGATAGGTCTTCTCAGACCTTATCTCTTAGAAAAAGCAGGCTTTTTCTTTTTACATAATGATTTAAAGCTTGAAGCTTTTCTCCACTCTTATCCTGATTTTAACTGGAAAAAATATAGAAATTCTATCCCAATTCTTTTTCCTAAACTATTCTCTCATATCCTTTTATTTAGAAAAAGAATATTTACATAATCTTCACTTCCTATTTTATTAAAAATACTAAAATTTATCACACCCTCCTTTTTCACATATTTACAAATGAAGATGGTCTTGATGCTCCTGCGTCAAACAGGTCGTTGGGTAGTTCCTAAAACACCATGGATGGAAAGGATCTGCCATCTATGTGAGAATGGGAACATCGAGGATGAAAACCACTTCCTCTTAGAGTGTCCTGCGTACAACCACATTAGATCTCAGTGTCACAATCTTTATTACAAAACTAACCTTCCTAGCCTCTTACAATGTCAAAATTATAGTGAGCTCGGGAGGCTTCTCTCCAAGCTTTTTGAGTATAGGAACAAAATCTTAAATCAAAATAAATAATTTGTTTCTTTAGGTCCGATAAACCAATGTTTGGTCTCAATGGACGTTAACCACCATCATCATCATCATTCAAATTTCTTTTTGACAGAAATACATATATTTAATTAAATAAAGTTGTTTAAATAAACTAATAAATAATATCAATTATAATATAAAATTTAAATTTTTATAAAAGACATAGATTTAATTTAATTAAATAATCTATCTAATTATATAATATTACTCAATTATGCAATGAAATTTTACATTTAATTATATTTAGATATATTACTCAATTAATGCAATAGAATTTTACATTTAATATATTTTAGGTAATATATGTAGTGTAAGTAATCTATACGTGGTAAAGATCAAATTGTAAAATTAGTTGGTGTTTGAAGAAAGGAGGCATATTTAATTTTAGGGTTTTAAAACATTTTTTAATTATATAATAATATTTGTAAATAGTTATGATATAATGATATTTTTAATAATATCAATAAACACTTTATTACGAATATTCTACACCCATAATTAACAAGTCAAGCATATTCAATTTAAGTTTAAGATTTAGGAGGACGTAAGGAAGTCTGATGGGTCAATATATATTACCACTGTTAGTCTGGAGGATGTGGTCCAATAGTTATGTGGGGAGGTTTGGTCCCATGAGTGTGGTCCAATCCTAGGCAGGACTGTGTATGCCTAAGAACTACACTAGACACGATTTCTTCAATTGAAATTACCACCGTTAAATTTGTGTTGTCAAAGTTTAGGAGGATGTAACTCTGGTCCACGTCAAATTAGAACTATGTTGTGACTTCAAATCATATTTTTAAAAAGTTAAGCTAAATTTCATATTATAGATTTCAGGAGTATTTTAAAATTGATTGCAAAATAGTGAGCTAAAATAATAACCTTTAATTATGTGTATGAAATTTTAAAATATTCTCAAAATCTATCCTCAAATTAAATATTACTTAAATTTACACTAAAATTAATATCAACTTTAAATTTCATGGTAAATAATTGCTCTTTGCTTAAGCTAAAATGACTTCCTCTTTATGGCTATGTAAACTTTTATAAATAAAAATGGCTTGAGAGTCTATGCATAAAGCTGGGTTACATTTCTTAGCAAGTGACAATGTGGTGTGGGTGAAAAAAGTAGCTCGATCAAGCATTTTTAAGCACTCAATCGAGCAATCTTTAAGCCCTCGATCGAGTTGTTTAAGGGTTTAAAGATAGCTCATTGAACATTAAAACAATCCCTAGCTCTTGTGTAACTCAAGGTTACACATGAGCTCGATCAAGCCTCTATTCGTCATTAAAAACCCTGCTTGTGGTCTGCACAAGCCATTTTAAGCAAACTACGAGGGAAAGAGGAGCTCGACTGAGAGTTTGGGAGCTCGACCAAGAGATTGGAAGCTTGACCAAGAGATTGGGAGCTTGACCAAGGTGGAGGAGTTTGATGAAGTCACCCATTGACCCTACCAATGTGATAAAAGCTCAAACTAGCCACCATTTGGAGGCAAAGGTAGATTTCCTATAATTTTTTGCCTATTTGAATTAATTTTTCTGGCAAAAAAAAACCCACCATACAAAAACCACAAAAAACAACTCAGAAAACCACCAAGAAAGCGCTTGAAAACCACCAAAAAGACCATAATTTAGGTTTTAATTCTTTTTCATTTCAAGTATATGTTTTTAATAATTGCAATGATAGCATGTTTATTATGATTGTTTTCTGAATTTGAATGGTAAAAACTTTATTTTCTAATTATTTTATGTTTTTAAGTATTTTTTCTTAGGTATTTAGTGAAATAAT
Source organism: Pinus taeda (assembly GCA_000404065.3). Taxonomy (NCBI): domain Eukaryota; kingdom Viridiplantae; phylum Streptophyta; class Pinopsida; order Pinales; family Pinaceae; genus Pinus; species Pinus taeda. Next base: position 32,068 of record APFE030228032.1, read on the forward strand.
TTTTCAACAAATTTTTCTTTCTTGTTATTTAAAATGCATTTTAAATTTCCAATAAATTTGACCAAAAATACGCCCAAAAAAACTCCAAAACATAAAACAACCACACTATAACCAATTAATTAATTAATTGAACACATTGCATATAACATTATTATATTATATATTGGATTAGAGATCTTGATTAACTAAGTTATAGGAGCTAAGATTGACATAATGAATATGGTTGCTATGGTGTACCTCTATTTATCAAATATATATATATATATATATATATATATAATATTATTTAAAAAATTAATTACTTATAAATATCAACTAAGTTAAAATTCCCCGTGGTCCTAATCTCGATTATAAATTATCTTGTGGCCCTTGTGGGGAATTTAATGTCTTCAAGTTAAAGTTGTTTTTAGAGAGTTTTTGCTTCACTTAGGGTGTGCAAAAATGTAAGCTCAAAGAAGCTAAGTACAAATATTCCAAAAGAGGATACCCTTTATACCAAGTTTAAGTGAGCTTAGTGTGTGGAGTGAAGGTGTGCAATTGAAATTGTAAACATAGAAAGTGTGAATTGCAATGATGTGGATATGCGGTGATCCTTTACAATTCCCCTAATTACAGTATATGATGTTTATTACTTGCAAGAAAAGAAAAGATGTGCGGAAAGCAGGGCACTTACTCTTTCATATTTACGCTATGTTCTCTCATATAGGGAGATGGAAACAATAGTGCTTTGAGAAAGATTTCAGATATCCCACAAGTTTTCCACAAGAGTACAAGGGGAAGGTGGGGTTCCTACTTTCTTTTTTTACTAACACCAACTCCTAGTCCCAAAAAAAAACGAAATAATGGCTTTCGCTAAAGCGATGGCGATTAGGGCCAAGCGACGCTGCTAGGGTTCCTGCGTAACCTTGTTGTCCTTCTCCACGGTGCTCACTATTGCCCTAACTTTGTGTCTCTACTGACGCCGACTCCATGAATCCGCCCTCCAGAGGGGCAGGTATGACCCCCTCTCCCCCCACCGGTCCCTCTTCTGACAAATCAGTAGGCGCAGGAACTCAGGTCAGTCCCGGTTCTACTTTGCTGGCCGCGCATGACATTGATCCTACCATCAACAGTGATGGTGACTTTGCTGTTGGTCCAGCGACCGCCAAAGACAAAGGCACTGACCAGAATGCCTCGACGTCAAGGCCCAAAGCGTCCTCTGCCACATGCATCCCCAAGTCTGTAGAAAGAATCAAAATAGATCTCCCTAGTCACTGTATCAATAGCCAAATCCAATATATGAGGGATCATGCACTCATAGGCAAGTTCCTTGGATTCTGGCCAACTGAAAAGGCCCTGCAAGGATGGATTAGCTCCAAGTGGAAGCCTAAAGGACAAGTTACCCTGCAGCTTGGTCCTAAAGGCTTCTTCACCACTACTTTCAATTGTCTGGAGGACAAAACTCGTATCTTCGAGGGTGG
>APFE030228032.1:37821-54394 GCA_000404065.3 Pinus taeda
TGGGTTGATTGATCAGTTAACTGGATGATCACTGAGTTTGATTGAAGTCCCACTACACAGCTTGACCCTCCACTAGTTCCTCCAACAGTTGGAACTAGTTTAACTAAAAACAACTTTAGATAACTGACCCTGATTGCTGCAAATTAGCAATCACACATGCAAAAATGAACTCTAACTCCTCCAACTTGAATTTACTAAGTAAACTAAGTGATAAAAGTGATGTCATAGAAGTTAACATCATCCAAGTTGTCTGTTAATGTGGAAATTCAGATTTTCTCAATTTAATCAAGACAAAATCAAATTGAGAATTCTTGCTGCATTTTCAATACTAATAAGCATGCAGAATATAATCCCTTTGGGTGGATCTATCCCTATATTTTCTTGGAAATATATATGGTTTTGGAACAATTTTTGGTTTTTCCTTTTATGAAATTTGGTGATAAATATTTCCTTGGAAATATATATGGTTTTGGAACAATTTTTTATTTTGTCTTTTATGAATTTTGGTGATAATTTTTTTCAATAAAATTACTATTTTTAATTATATGAAATGTAATAGATTCACACTCTTTCAAAACTTTTTGGACACTTAGTTTATATAAATTTAACCACTCAAATTTATCATTCTACCCATTGTTACTTAAATTTTAAATAAAACTTATCCACAAAAAAATCAAATTATACTACATATTAATAATATTTTTCAAAATAACCTTACAAATTATTAACAATGTATATTTTTTTTTCTTTTTTTATTCATATATCAAAATCTATTATATAACTTTTACTCTTTATTTTTTATATTAAATATAAAAATTCAATCAATTTCCATTATTAAAGGAACTTGTTCCATTTCATTATTTTTCTTCGTTGCTTCTTTGATCTTATAAAATATATTAATTTCACTTTTCTTTTTGTCATTTAAAAAATTATATATAATATGTTTTCTGTCTTGATCTTTTTTTTAAATGATAATTATTGAAGAGAGAGAGAAAGTAAGCTTTTCTTTTTACTTAAAATGTATGTGCTTTATTAATTTACTAGTTTAATTATTTAGTAATGATACATTATTTAGTTGTTATTAAATTTATTGAAAAATTAGACATATAAAGATGGCAATGATGATTAACATTCATTAAGACTAATATGGTCTATCGGACTTTAAGAAAGTAAGAGACTAATATGGTCTATTGGACTTTAAGAAAGTAAGATATTAATTGAGATCCCTTAAGATTTTATTTCTATGATAAAAAAGAAAGCAGAGAAGTGTTCCTATATCACTATTTGGAATTGAGATTAGATGTGAGTAAGCGTTGGGCAGTGTAGGAGAAAGTGTTTTTCATCTTCAACCCTCTTAGTATCACAAATGGGATAGACTCTTTCATCCCAAGGTGTTTTGGGAATAGACCAACACCCAGTTTCACTTCGAAGCTCATGAGAATTAGTTCTTATCTTTGCAATGTTCATTTTCTTCTTAGTGTTGGTTAAGATAGAAAGATAATTATGGCTAGCAAGACTTAGCTTCCTTTTTCCGTCTAACTTCTTATCATCCCACAACTTATTCTTAAATTTGGAAATAATAGTATTTTTAATATTATCCTTATTCCCCAAGATGATCTCCCTCTTTGTCCCCCAATGGTCAAGCCAAGACTAGGCATCCTTATGCTAGCCTCACTTGAGTCGAAGATGGGGATTTTGGCTAGAGTTAGAAGCAATATTAGGGAACGTCTTGGCTTCCACGTTGTAGAATTTCTTCTTATACATCATATACTTAAACATGGTTATACTTTCAATGCGAGAAATGCTAGCTTCAATCAAGAGGATAGAGTAGGAGCATTTCCTTTAATTTTCAGGTTGTGGGTTACAAATTTCTTTTGGATTAACTCGTTCTTCCTCTAAGATTATCTAGATATACTGAAACCCCAAACTTCACATCCATATAAAACAACAAGGGTGACGAGAGTCTCAAAGAGGAACTTCCTTTTATTCCATACCTAAAGATCAATCGACTTACAATTGTTTTCAAGCTCATAATAAGATTTCCGACCTCTTATTATCATTTTCTCACTGTTATAATTCCAGTTGAGCTGATGATGAATGTTAATACCTAAATATTTGTATGAAGAAACCTTTGCCAAGTAATTTTTATCATAATTGAAATGATCATAGTTAGTCTTTTTGTATTTAATTATCATGACGTTAGTCTTGTCGGTATTAACAGTCATACCCATCTTAGAGCAGTAATCATGAAGGATTCTAAATTTCTTTTCAAGATCAATATGGATTCTAGCTCGAAGAACAATATCATCAGCATAAAAGAGAAAAGTAATGACCATACCAGTGAGCTTGGGGCGATCATATCCTGCAGCTTTGAAATATTATTCTAATTTATCAATATAAATGCCAAAAAAAATAGAAGATAGGAGACACTCTTGCTTACCCACAATACTTTCATATAGCTTAGTCACAACAACCCTTAACTTGAAAGGAACCATTATTTCTTTAAAAATAACAATTTTAAATATGATTATAATATATTAATATATTATTTTTTTATTAGATTAAAAAAAATTTATATAGCTTTTTTTAACATTATATAATATATAATATTTTTATATTTAATTGTAAACTTTAAAAATATATTATATTAAATTTGAATTGATTTTATTTATTCTATTTTTAATATTAAAACAAAAAAAAGTAAAACAAACCAGAGAAACTCGTATAAAAGATAAGTTTGGAAAAATGTAACTATAATACAAAATAGAATCCAAAAATGAAGGCTAAATATCTTTAAAATTCTCAATATTTCTTTTTTCATTATATCATTGTAAAGATGCGTTAACAATTTTGATATGTTGTGTTTTTAACAAAATATTAAATTTATAAATTCATTATTTTAATTTAGCATTTTAAACACTAAATAGGTTTCAACTCTTAATCTATATGATTAAAATATATATATATATATATATATATATATATATATATATAATATTAAATATATAATTTTATAAAAACATTCCTAAAATATTTGGTTAAAAAAACATTTAATTTATCAAAAATAATTTTCTTTTTCAAAATTTTAAAATACAAAGTCAATAAAATATCAAACTCAATGTCATATTCAAATTTCATTCAGGAAGTCATCAATCCAAGTTATTATAAGGAAGTCATCAACAATCCAAGTTATTATAAGGAAGTCATCAACCCCACTCTAGAAGATCAAAAGTATCTCTCTATTTTAACTAGCTCAAAGAGGAAAATTAATATAGCAAAGATTAGAACCAATTCTCCTGAGCTCCATAATGAAACAGTGATGCAGAGCAGCACCTGCAATTACCCAGGATCTTTTTCCCTCACTCCTGCATATGAAAGCATGCGCCTTAAATCTCATTCAATTTCACCCATCATATCAAAATACAATTTAATCACTTCATTCAGGATTCGATTCATGACTTGCCTGCGCCCTTCAATCTTGAACAATTGGTTAGTCAGGAAATGCTTTTACGCATTCATCTCCATTGATACCATTTTCGTAAAACCAGACTTTGTTAAAATAACCATACACTCCACAATCACCAGACTTAATTAACAAGTTAGTTTTTTGGAATTCAATTCAAAACTTCGGCTGTCCTCTATGACGCGATAACCTTTGATCTTCTGTTGAATCATACATGTACCAAGCTTCAATGGGAGAAGACTTCACCTCGATGCCGTTGATTGCAGATAGTTCTGACGCACCCGTTCCATGAACTGATTAATGTTGCATCAGTCTTTGTGAGGAAACCGTCACAACAAGAATTCCATCACACTGTTCTGCGCAAAAAAACGATAAGATGGAAAAACAAACACAGTGCTTCAATTCTTAACTCGACCAAATAAAGCGAGGAATTGATCCGCATGTAAAGCGTATAATACCAAGTCAACCTGTCCGCTGCCTTTTATATGGATTTCAGGTTGAAGAATTCTCCTAGTTGATGCATGGGTAATAAAATCCACAAAACCATAACCTTCCGGACAGCCTGTAGCGTCGCTCCGAATCGCCTTTACAGAAACAACCTCTCCGGTTTGCGCAAAGTAAGTATGGAGATAATTTCATCGACCCAATACTGCAAATCCCCTCTATTCTCAACGATTCTTCCGACACGATTTCTCCTCCAAGGTTACTCAGTTCTCCACTTGGATTCAAAAGCTCCTATCAACCACCTCGAATCTCCTTGCGCGGAATAGATACGGGACGACAGCTGCAACGTCCACATCCTTTGGACTTTAACACGTACATTGTAATTTTTTTTACAGATGTTTTGGACTTTAGAGTGGCGATCGTGATGTTTATGTGACTCACTGGATTACATAACAACAGAAAACCATTCAACGCTTAACACACAGTCCAAATAAACTATTGAATATACACATCTAGTTTACACGCATATAGTTTAGCAGGAAATCAGTGATTCAATACACAGCTCAATTAGTATTGACTACAAGTATCCATATTAACAAGACATCATCAATCTAAACTTCAATCATGATAATTCTAGCACCGCCCCTCTCTATCCGAGAGCTCTTTCTTTATACATAATAATGGATAGGTCTTCTCAGACCTTATCTCTTAGAAAAAGCAGGCTTTTTCTTTTTACATAATGATTTAAAGCTTGAAGCTTTTCTCCACTCTTATCCTGATTTTAACTGGAAAAAATATAGAAATTCTATCCCAATTCTTTTTCCTAAACTATTCTCTCATATCCTTTTATTTAGAAAAAGAATATTTACATAATCTTCACTTCCTATTTTATTAAAAATACTAAAATTTATCACACCCTCCTTTTTCACATATTTACAAATGAAGATGGTCTTGATGCTCCTGCGTCAAACAGGTCGTTGGGTAGTTCCTAAAACACCATGGATGGAAAGGATCTGCCATCTATGTGAGAATGGGAACATCGAGGATGAAAACCACTTCCTCTTAGAGTGTCCTGCGTACAACCACATTAGATCTCAGTGTCACAATCTTTATTACAAAACTAACCTTCCTAGCCTCTTACAATGTCAAAATTATAGTGAGCTCGGGAGGCTTCTCTCCAAGCTTTTTGAGTATAGGAACAAAATCTTAAATCAAAATAAATAATTTGTTTCTTTAGGTCCGATAAACCAATGTTTGGTCTCAATGGACGTTAACCACCATCATCATCATCATTCAAATTTCTTTTTGACAGAAATACATATAATTTTAATTAAAATAAAGTGTATTAATAAAACTAAATAATAAAATTACATATTATATTAAAATTTAAAATTTTTAAAAGAAATAGATTTAATTTAATTAGAATAATCTAATTTAATATATAATTAACTCCATTAAATTTCAATAGAATTTTTAAACATTTACATTATATTTAGATATAATTATGTAGTTGTAAAGTAATCTGATACCGTGTAAATTAATCAAATTAGTAATTAGTTGGTTGTTTGAGAAAGGAGCATATTTAATTAGGGTTTAAACAAATAATTTTTTAATTATATAATAATATTTGTAAATTAGTTATGATATAATGATATTTTTTTAATAATATCCAAATAAAACACTTTATTACGAAATATTCTACACCCATAAATTAACCAGTCAAAGACATATTTCCAATTTCAAGTTTAAGTTTTCAAGATTTAGGAGGACGTAAGGAAGTCTTTAAGATTTAGGAGGACGTAAGGAAGTCTGATGGGTCAATATATATTACCACTGTTAGTCTGGAGGATGTGGTCCAATAGTTATGTGGGGAGGTTTGGTCCCATGAGTGTGGTCCAATCCTAGGCAGGACTGTGTATGCCTAAGAACTACACTAGACACGATTTCTTCAATTGAAATTACCACCGTTAAATTTGTGTTGTCAAAGTTTAGGAGGATGTAACTCTGGTCCACGTCAAATTAGAACTATGTTGTGACTTCAAATCATATTTTTAAAAAGTTAAGCTAAATTTCATATTATAGATTTCAGGAGTATTTTAAAATTGATTGCAAAATAGTGAGCTAAAATAATAACCTTTAATTATGTGTATGAAATTTTAAAATATTCTCAAAATCTATCCTCAAATTAAATATTACTTAAATTTACACTAAAATTAATATCAACTTTAAATTTCATGGTAAATAATTGCTCTTTGCTTAAGCTAAAATGACTTCCTCTTTATGGCTATGTAAACTTTTATAAATAAAAATGGCTTGAGAGTCTATGCATAAAGCTGGGTTACATTTCTTAGCAAGTGACAATGTGGTGTGGGTGAAAAAAGTAGCTCGATCAAGCATTTTTAAGCACTCAATCGAGCAATCTTTAAGCCCTCGATCGAGTTGTTTAAGGGTTTAAAGATAGCTCATTGAACATTAAAACAATCCCTAGCTCTTGTGTAACTCAAGGTTACACATGAGCTCGATCAAGCCTCTATTCGTCATTAAAAACCCTGCTTGTGGTCTGCACAAGCCATTTTAAGCAAACTACGAGGGAAAGAGGAGCTCGACTGAGAGTTTGGGAGCTCGACCAAGAGATTGGAAGCTTGACCAAGAGATTGGGAGCTTGACCAAGGTGGAGGAGTTTGATGAAGTCACCCATTGACCCTACCAATGTGATAAAAGCTCAAACTAGCCACCATTTGGAGGCAAAGGTAGATTTCCTATAATTTTTTGCCTATTTGAATTAATTTTTCTGGCAAAAAAAAACCCACCATACAAAAACCACAAAAAACAACTCAGAAAACCACCAAGAAAGCGCTTGAAAACCACCAAAAAGACCATAATTTAGGTTTTAATTCTTTTTCATTTCAAGTATATGTTTTTAATAATTGCAATGATAGCATGTTTATTATGATTGTTTTCTGAATTTGAATGGTAAAAACTTTATTTTCTAATTATTTTATGTTTTTAAGTATTTTTTCTTAGGTATTTAGTGAAATAATTTTTCAACAAATTTTTCTTTCTTGTTATTTAAAATGCATTTTAAATTTCCAATAAATTTGACCAAAAATACGCCCAAAAAAACTCCAAAACATAAAACAACCACACTATAACCAATTAATTAATTAATTGAACACATTGCATATAACATTATTATATTATATATTGGATTAGAGATCTTGATAACTAGAGTTATTAGGAGCTTAAGATTGACATAATGAATATGGTTGCTCATGGTGTACCTCTATTTATCAAATATATATATATATATATATAATATATATATATATATATATTTTTAAAAAATTAATTACTTAATAAAATATCAACTAAGTTAAAATTCCCCGTGGTCCTAATCTCGATTATAAATTATCTTGTGGCCCTTGTGGGGAATTTAATGTCTTCAAGTTAAAGTTGTTTTTAGAGAGTTTTTGCTTCACTTAGGGTGTGCAAAAATGTAAGCTCAAAGAAGCTAAGTACAAATATTCCAAAAGAGGATACCCTTTATACCAAGTTTAAGTGAGCTTAGTGTGTGGAGTGAAGGTGTGCAATTGAAATTGTAAACATAGAAAGTGTGAATTGCAATGATGTGGATATGCGGTGATCCTTTACAATTCCCCTAATTACAGTATATGATGTTTATTACTTGCAAGAAAAGAAAAGATGTGCGGAAAGCAGGGCACTTACTCTTTCATATTTACGCTATGTTCTCTCATATAGGGAGATGGAAACAATAGTGCTTTGAGAAAGATTTCAGATATCCCACAAGTTTTCCACAAGAGTACAAGGGGAAGGTGGGGTTCCTACTTTCTTTTTTTACTAACACCAACTCCTAGTCCCAAAAAAAAACGAAATAATGGCTTTCGCTAAAGCGATGGCGATTAGGGCCAAGCGACGCTGCTAGGGTTCCTGCGTAACCTTGTTGTCCTTCTCCACGGTGCTCACTATTGCCCTAACTTTGTGTCTCTACTGACGCCGACTCCATGAATCCGCCCTCCAGAGGGGCAGGTATGACCCCCTCTCCCCCCACCGGTCCCTCTTCTGACAAATCAGTAGGCGCAGGAACTCAGGTCAGTCCCGGTTCTACTTTGCTGGCCGCGCATGACATTGATCCTACCATCAACAGTGATGGTGACTTTGCTGTTGGTCCAGCGACCGCCAAAGACAAAGGCACTGACCAGAATGCCTCGACGTCAAGGCCCAAAGCGTCCTCTGCCACATGCATCCCCAAGTCTGTAGAAAGAATCAAAATAGATCTCCCTAGTCACTGTATCAATAGCCAAATCCAATATATGAGGGATCATGCACTCATAGGCAAGTTCCTTGGATTCTGGCCAACTGAAAAGGCCCTGCAAGGATGGATTAGCTCCAAGTGGAAGCCTAAAGGACAAGTTACCCTGCAGCTTGGTCCTAAAGGCTTCTTCACCACTACTTTCAATTGTCTGGAGGACAAAACTCGTATCTTCGAGGGTGGCCTGTACTTCTTCAACACTGCAGGCCTGCACCTTCGTGATTGGATTGAGAGGTTCAATCTAGATAAAGAAGTCTTGATGGGCTCCAGTATGGATCCGAATGTACTACCTTCCCCTGGAATACTAGAACGAGGAAACCTTAAAGGACATAGGTAACAACCTGGGGGTTTTTATCAAGGTCGCTGAGGAAACAAAATTCCGAAGATATACCTCATATGCCAAGATCTGTGTACACATGCATCTAGCCAAAGCTCTCACGGACTCAGTAAGTTTATTTCATGACGATTTTGAATGGGTCCAAACAATAGACTACAAGCATGTTCCCTTTTGTTGCAGGAAATTCCATGAACATGGCCATCTTTTCAGGGATTGCCCAATGAATATGCAGTCTAAAGCCCCTATCGCCGAGACAAGCAAAGATGTTGAGGGTTTTACAAAAGTTTCAAGTAGAAGAAAGCATGCCAAGAAATCTCCAGTCAACCCTGATAATCTCAAGAAACCCGAAACTCAGAATATTTTTGAAATCCTGACTTCTCAAAATAACATGGAGGATAACCTTTCAATCCCCCCCTCAGATCCATCTCCTTCCTCTCCCCCTCCTCCTCCAAAATCTTCAGATCCGCTCCCAGCCTCCGATCCCATCATCATCCCTGACTCCACCTCCTCTGAAAAAAAGATAAAGATACAGCCCTACAATCTTCCAACATGGAGTTAGATGCAACTCTAACTCTTAGTATTCATCAACAGTCAAATGAGGAAGAACAAAATACACCGATAGACATGGAGGAGGAACCCGAAAGTATAGATCTGAAAGGTCTGGACATTCTCAGGCTGGAAGCAGCGTGTAGACAGAAAGAATTCAGCGTTATACCCCCTCAGGAAATTGAAAGACTTGAAGTAGTTTTAGCCAGAGCACAACACAACAAATGTCTTGGTATTCAGGCAGGCAGTCCTTGGGATGGGAAAAAAATACTGAAAGATACGAAGAAGCGCGGATGCAAAACAGATCTGCAGAGGACCATTATTATTGGAGAAATGCTGGTGGAATCTGGAAGATTTCCCAAGCTGACCAAGTTTTTCAAAAATCTTCCCCACTGTTCATCATGAAGCTAATATCATGGAACGTGAGAGGGCTTAACAGCCCTGCAAAACACAGAATGTTAAAAAATATGATCCAGCAAGATAAGCCTTCATTAATTTACCTACAAGAAATAAAATGCAATAGTACTGTTCTAGAAAAAATACTAAATAAAGCCTGGTCGGGATGCCGTTCAGTCTTGGTGGATGCTTCTGGGGCTTCTGGAGGGCTCGCAATCATATGGAACCCTCAAGTGATCTCCCTTCATTATTTCCATGCCTCGCACTTCTTTATTCAGACAACTTTCCACCTAATTGGGACCAATATCCATGGACATCTTTCTAATGCATATTTCTCACAAGAATTACAAAAAAAGTTGGATCTGCTTGATACTCTTTTAGCGCTCAACTCTGACAGGAGCTTTCCCCTTTGGATTTGTGGTGGTGACTTCAACATCATCACTGCTTTGGAGGAAAAGTCTGGTGGACGTTCGAGGTTGGATGGAGATAGTATCGGCTTCAAAGACTTCATCCAAAGAAATCAGTTAATGGACCTACAGACTTCCAATGGTACATATACATGGACCAATAAAAGAAGGGGATCACAGCAGATAGCCTCCAGGCTGGATCGATTCCTTATGTCGGATAATGCCATTCATCTGGGGGGGGACTTTCATGCCTCCATCATGCCTCAAGTGGGCTCTAATCACTGGCCCATAATATTACAATGGTTGCGTCCAGGTGTTAGGTGTAATAGGCCCTTTCATTTCGATTCTTTTTGGTTTTCACATCCTAAATTCAAAGATGTTGTGATCTATGCATGGAAATCTTTCAGTCCCCCAAAAGGAGCCAAGATGTTCCAGTTTCAACAAAAGTTAAAACTTCTCAAACGAGCTCTCAAATCTTGGAATCGCTCTCAGTTTGGAAATATTTTTGACTATCAGAAGGTGCTGGAGAAGAAAATGAACACATTGCAACAACACATTATCACTAAGGGAAGAACTGAAGATTATGTGCTACAGGAGAAGACCTCCTAACCAAGATTGAAGCATGATGGCAACAAGAAGAGACACTGTGGCATCAAAAATCCAGGGTCAGATGGCTCAGGGATGGGGAGAAAAATACCAAATTCTTTCACAGGTCCACTATTCAAAGGAGAATGCACAATTACATTGCCTTCATCAATAATAAGCAAGGAGAGCGTCTGATGGTGCATGAAGAAATGGAACAAGAATTCAAAGAGTACTTTCGGGTCATTCGTCGAGAGCCTCCAGGTTGCAGAACTCAGACAATACGTTCTATCACGCAGCATATTGCAAAGATCATCACGGAGGACCATAACAATATGCTACTCCAACCAATCTCTATGTAGGAAGTGGAGGACGCGTTGGCCCAACTTAAGGATGGCAAAGCGCTTGGACTTGATGGCTTCACAGCCAATTTTTTCCACGCTTTCTGGGAGCACATCAAAATAGAGGTTTGAGAATTAGTGGAAGAAGCGAGATTGATGCATTGGATCCTCCCCTCCCTCAATACGACCTTCATAGCGCTGGTACCTAAGGTGGAAGAATCCAGCACTCTGGACAAATACAGGCCCATCGCTCTCTATAACGTAATCTACAAACTCATCTCTAAAGTCTTGGCGAACAGGCTCAAACCTCTTCTCCCTCTCCTTATCTCTCCTAAGCAGACAGGCTATGTAGAAGGGCACCAGATTCTGGATGGTATCATTCTTTCACATGAAGTGATCCATTCTCTCAAGGTTCTTAAAAAGCCAGGTATGATTCTCAAGTTAGATCTTTCTAAGGCTTTCGACAAACTTAGCTGGACCTATATCAATCAAATGCTATTAGCTTTTGGCTTCAGTGCTACTTGGATGCGATGGCTCATGAATCTTATTACCTCCCCCTGTTTCTCCATCCTTCTAAATGGTTCTCCTTCCTCACCTTTTCGACCTTCCCGAGGCATTCGTCAAGGTGACACTCTCTCTCCGTTCCTTTTTGTTCTCATGGCCGAAGGTCTCAGTCGCCTTCTTCATTCTGCCATCTATTCTCACTCATTAAAGGACATTTCTCTTCATGGCCAACCTCCCATCTCTCACCAACAATTTTTTGATGACAATCTTCTTTTCGGCCACCCTTCAGTTCAAGAGGCCTCTGCCTTCCTATCCCTGCTCAACCTCTTCTCAGAAGCTTCGGGCACCACCACCAATGCCTTTGAATCCCAACTCTTCCTCTTCCACACCCCCATCCTCACTCAGAGAAATATAGCCAGGATCTTGGGCTTCTCGATAGCTATGCTTCCTTCGAAATTCTTGGAGCTCCCCTGGTAGACTCAGTCATCAAACATGCTTCCTGGAGAACCCTCCTTGACAATTTAGAAACCAGGCTCTCTTCCTGGACCTACTGCTCAATCAACATTGCCAGCAGGCTCATCCTAATCAAATCCGTTCTCCAAGCCATGCCTCTGTATTTATTCTCCATATTGGTAGCTCCCAAATGGGTTCTTAAAAAAATTCGCAATCTTCAAAGAAATTTCCTATGGGGTTCTTCGGGCCTCAACAGAAAATGGGCACTTGTCAAATGGACTGAAGTCTGTCTTCTGAAGTCAGCTGGTGGGCTTGGTCTAAGGGATCTCCTCCACAGAAATAACACCATGGGCACCCATATCTGGTGGAATTGGTTCTCCAAACCGCATTCTCCTTGGGCTCATCTCTGGCAAGCCGAATATGCTCCAGGAAGTCCCCTGGAGGAGCTCATCCATATAAGTACTACCACCCCTGGCTCATTAATTTGGAATGCAGCCAGGTAGCACAGTGCCTTTATTCAAGCGCACAGTTTTTGGGAAATTCATTTGGGCACCACAGCAAGATTTTGGGAAGACTCCTGGCAGCAGCTTCCCAAACTCACTGCTCTCTTCCATAAACCCAAATGGCAGGCTACTATGCAGCACAATGATCAAATCCATGTTCATCAATTTTGGCAGCAACAATCCCCTCAAGGCTTTCAACTATGGAGATCAGTCAATACCTAGCAGGCCAACTGGCAGGAGGAAACTTATGACGAGATCGATCAAGAGCTCAAACTAAGGAAAATTAAGTTCTCTGATCAAAGGGACAAAGTTCGATGGGGATACACTCCCAAAGGGATATTCACTACCAAGGAAGCATACCAACTTCTCTATCATCCAACGCAAATAATTAAGGATCAGCTATGGGATAAGGTTTGGCAACCAAGCATTTGGCCTAAAGTCTCTACTTTCCTTTGGATTTTAAGCAAACAACGAATCGTCACTTGGGACAATCTTCAAAAGCGAGGATTTATTGGGCCTTCTAGATGTCCCAATTACAACCTCCACACAAAGACCATCTTGCATCTTTTGGATACCTGTCCATTAGCAGCAGAACTCTGGGAGAGAATAGCACAGTGCAACAGGAGAATAGGCAGACGTGTGGGAGACATTATAAATACCATCAGGAACTGGCCTCGGCATCCTTTCCAAAGTCTTATACTCAATTCCCTATGGAACCTTTTACCAGGCTTCGTCTATTGGATCATTTGGAAGGAGAGAAATAACAGGATCTTTAAAAATCTCCATTCACCCCTGGACTCCCTTTGGCTTCTTCTCAAACAAAACCTTCAAGAAACCCTAGCCCTGAAACAATGGCAAAACTTGGACTTGCTTGACTCACCCCAGGAACGCCTCATTCTGGAAAATTGGAATCTAAACCTCACTTTCTTAGCTCACATCAAGCACAGTCCCTCCATCCATTCTGAGTCCCCTCAATTCTGGTCTCCTCCTGCCTCACAGTCTTTTAAGTTGAACTTCGACGGTGCTGCCAAGGGCAATCTGGGGCTGGCTGGTTATGGTGGTATTTTCAGAAATGCTGAAGGCTCGGCTCTGCATATATATCATGGTTCGCTTGGAAGAGACACCAACAATGCTGCCGAACTTGAAGGCTTATGGAAGGGCATCTGTATAGCAGAAACAGATTTTTTTTTCCCTCTAGTGGTAGAAGGGGACTCACAAATCTTAATAGAGGTAGCTATTCGGATCCATTCAGGTACCTTAGAAGGAAAGATCGCTTTGAGCTGGTGGCTTCTAAGTAGATTGGAGCAAATTGAAGAATGGCTCAAGGCTCCCCACAACGTTACCTTCCAGCACATTCGGCGATCAGCCAACAAGGTAGCGGATAGATTGGCAAATCAAGGATCTGATCAACAATTCCCTTTCTTCTCTGGTCTACCGAGCAGTTCTAATGATGAGCAACTTAAACAAGATGCACTCTTCTAGTGCAACAAGATATATCCCTCCCGGATGTGGGTGTGTAGTACAGAGCATGGTACGAAGACGACTGGATGGGCTGGCATGTGGTTCACTCCCAACGCCATCTGGCCTCACTTGCTGCTAGCCTTCACTCTCACTGAAAGCTCCTTTAGTGCTGTGTTAATGCAGCTCGACATCCCATACCGGAATTCTTTCTCTGATGTTATGGCACTCCTCCAGTTCTTCATTGTTCCTCCCCTGTGAATGTTTTGCTTCCTCGTTGCCGCAGCGCTCTGCTCTCGGGTCAGTCCAGGAAATCGCTGCGCTCAGGAATGCGGTGTTGATTCTCAACTGGGACTTTTGGATTTCCAAAGTCCTTCCTTCGTCATTCTTAGCGCTCCTTCACGCGAGGTTGCTCTCCCCCGTTTAGTCTCTCCCAGCCTGCAAAGTTTTGCTACTTGTTCTGCTCCCTCTGCTCTGTTCAACATGCTTAAACGGCGCCAAAGAATGGGCTGTAGAAGGGGAAGCTCCCGTGGACAACCCATCTGCCAGCCCTCCTCCTCAACCACGAACTCCTCTTCTTACTCCTTAGGCTTCGGCTCTGATCGCCATCCAGCTACTAGGAGCGGTCGTGGACGAGGTCGGAGGCAGCATGTTTTACCGTCGAGCTCTCCCAATACTCACGCTCATACGACACGTTTTCAAATCCCCTACACTTTCAGTAATCACTCTTTCATCGCTTCTGTTACTATTGAGTTGCGCAAGGGTACGATTGGTTTGGTGGCTGCAACTCCAGGAGCGACTAAGGAGACGAGGGCAAAATAGTTGCCTGGCACTTCTCAGTTTCACAGTCAGCAGAATAAGGTTCCAGGTGGTACTGCCTCCCAGGATATGCAAACTCAGGTGAGTCCAAGTGTTCCAATTGAAGGTGACTCTTCAAGTAAAGAGTGCCATCCCTCCGATGATGATGATCCCCTCAGTTTTGGATTTCGAATCGTGGAAGAAGCGCCTTACATCGCTCATGATGCATAATCAGATCTTCGTTCTTTGGTTGTAGTTTCCCTGTTTGTTCAAAGTTAAGGGTATAGTTGCTTTATGACTTAGATTACAACTTTGACCTGGGCAGTGCTCCCCTGTTCATATGTATAAGCTCAGACAAGTCGTTTTAGTCCTCTGTTCAGTCTACAGTTTTGACAATGTTGTATTCTGTCTCTAAGCACTAGCCATGGTTCTGGTTCTAGTTAGTCATTAGCTAGTCTTTTTGGGTCAATTTTAAGCTATGTAATGTGAGTACGCCGCCTCTCTGGGCTAGACTTCTCGAGGCCGCTGCCTCTATGTAAAATATTTTGTATCAATATAGAAGTAGACTTATTCAAAAAAAAAAAAAAAAAAACAAACAAACAAACAAACAAACAAACAAAAACAAAAACAAACAAACAAACAAGTAAAAAATGTGTGTGGATTTAGGGTCACTTACTTTCCTTCTAGTCAAGCTAAGTGTGGTGTGAATTAGAATGAGCAAAACAAGTAATTTTTTTTATATGAATTAGAGTCACTTTCTTTCCTCCTTGTTAAGTTATGTTTGTGTGCAAAATTTCAAAGTAAAAGATAAGTAATTACTCTATTTATAATGGTTAGTAAAGCAAATTGGTTAATAGTGATGGTGCGTGCAAGGTGAATAATGGACATACAAAGTGTTTGAATTTCATATATGTGGATATGTGGTGATTCTTTAATACAATTCCCCTAATTACACTATGTGATGTTTGCTCCTTATAAAAGAAAAGATGTGTGGATAATGGGCCACTTACCTTTCCAAATTATGCTATGTGAGCATATTGGGAGATGGAAAATTAGTGCTTTGGGAAACATTATATTGTCATTACCAACTAAATTGAATTACATAACTTGATAATTAAATCTTCCAAAAGAACTATTGAAATATGTGTATACTTACTTTTTAATATGCATTTTCTGAATATTTACTCAACTTATACATGTTGATGTCTGGAACAAATCAGAGGCACATGAAATCATTATAGATTAAGTATATGAACAAATAAATTTCATCAAACCAAACCACCGAAATAGCTCAAATTTTTTTCTTATGCATAAATCATGATTTACGTTCAAGGGACGCCACAATTGAGAACACCCAATAGAGGAACCCCCATGTAAAGGATAAGAAATTCACAAACTAGTTGAAAGTATGAAATTTATAAAATATTTGCAAAGTCAATATATTTATTTCCTAACTAATCTAGTCCCACAAGAAATAATCTTTCTTCACTCTCCCCCAACACATGTTTAAGAAATGAAAAAACTTAACCATTTTGACATAGGATTGAAGGGTGTGTGATAAAGGTGATCTATTGTTATATATAACAGATAAAATGTGAACAGAATTGAAAAGAAAGAGATGTAGCTCTCAGGTGTGGCCTACACCTGGAGACTACACTCACAAACTTGAGAGATAGCTCTCGTTCACTCTATTACCCTTAATCAATCAAATATTACATCATTAAATACAATACTAGGAAATAGGAAGTTGCACCCAAACCCCATAACTATAGGAACTAATCCTAAACTAGGGAGAAAGTTACAACAATGTAACCATTTTCTCCATTAATATCAAAATAATATTAATTATTCTCAACTCCCCCCTTAATGGAGAAAGGGTTCTCCTGAACTCCTACCATCTTTCTAAACAATTCAAATTTCACTCGTGCAAGAGGCTTTGTGAAAATGTCAGCCACATTGTCACAAGTTTTACAATATACAACAGCAATTTCATTTGACTGTATTTTTTCTC
>APFE030228032.1:56523-72025 GCA_000404065.3 Pinus taeda
ATGTCTTACGAGACTCAGGATTGAACAGTTTGTATGCTTTAAACTCTGTGCCATAACCAACTAAGATGCATTTGACTGCCTTAGGGTCTAGTTTCTTTCTATCAGCTTTGGGTACATGTGCAAATGCCTTTGACCCAAAGACTCTTAAATGGTTTACTGCTGGTTTAAATCCATATAAGGCTTCAAAAGGAGTTTTGAAGCCAAGAAACCTAGTAGGAGTTCTATTTTTCAAATATACAGTAGTATTTATCGCTTCTGCCCAAAAAATATTAGATAGACCCTTACCTTGCAGCATGCTCCTTGCACACTCCACCAAGGTTCTGTTTTTACGCTCTGCAACTCCGTTTTGCTGTGGTGTATGCGGCACTGTATATTGCTGAACAATCTCGTGAGTTTTGCAGTATTTCATGAATTCCTTTAATTTGTATTCTCCTCCTTGATCAGATCGGAGAATTTTAATACTTTTTCCAAATTGTTTTTCCACTAGGGTTTTGAACTCTATAAAACATTGGAAAGTCTGACTTTTCTTGTTTAAAAAATAAACCCATGAATATCTAGTGCAGTCATCAGTGAATAACAAAAAATAATATGCTCCCCCTAGCGACCTTGTCTGCATGGGACCACATACATCAGTGTGCACTAGCTCTAAGATTTATGTTTTCCTCCTCCTATCATGCACAAGGAACTGTTCTCTGTGCATCTTTCCTAAGGCACAACCATCACAGTTTAACTGAATGTTACGAAAGATGGGGAGACCTTTGACCATACATTTCTTTTGTAACAACATGAGATCCTGCAGATTCAGATGACCAAACCTCTGATGCCAGAGTTGTTCAGCTGTCGACTCTCCTGCAACCATGGCTTGCTTTGATATACTTTTTGCATCCAACCTGTATAGGCTTCCAACTCGAGGCCTGTTGCAACAATTTTCATTCCTGCAATCCCTTTAATCAGAAAAACAGAGTGAAGTCTTGAAGAATTCGACATGCATAATCTTGATCGCCATCATGGATACAGATATCAGGTTTTCTTTATTCCAGGTAACATATAAACATTTGAAAGGTGACTAAATATATTCCACTTGGTAATTCTTAACTGAAATCTGATCAACCGCCATGACCTTTAATTTGATATCCATTATCATCCCCTAGAATATATTTTGATCGCATTTTAATAATTTCTTCAAAGACTGTCAAAAAATTCCCTTATTTACTTGTGCAGAGGTGGATCAATAGGGATAGGAGGAGGATGCTGCTCC
The DNA here is from genome assembly GCA_000404065.3 of Pinus taeda. NCBI lineage: Eukaryota > Viridiplantae > Streptophyta > Pinopsida > Pinales > Pinaceae > Pinus > Pinus taeda. The sequence goes on from APFE030228032.1 coordinate 57,782, forward strand.
GGAATGACATACCAGATGTCATCTTCATTGTTTGATGATGAAGGGCACAGTCGACTATGAATAGTCGAAATTCATGACTGAAGTCTTCTTCTTCAACAAAATATCCTCTGTGTTTTGGATTTACCTGTCTCCTCCTTGCCTCATCAGCCTGCTTCTTATGATAACAATCTCTCTGTATATGACCCATTTTTCCACAATAATAACATTTCTTTTCATAATGATTTGCAATCATACCTTTCTGAGAATGCGGATTCTTCTGTGCTGTTCCTCCTCTTTGCTTTGATTGCTGCTGTGACTGCTTTCCTTTAGATAGTCGTCGTTTTGCCACCAGTGCGAGATCGTCACTTTGGGGGTTCAGATTCAGGTTCTACCGTCGGTCTTCCTCTTGCTGCAAGACCGCAGTGAGATCATCGAACGTGGGTGCTTTCTCCCTTGCCGAGACTCTAGTGATGAAGGTTTGGAAATCATCACGCATCCCATTCATTGTAATTGCAACAAGATCTTCATCAGCCACCGCCACTCCAATGGCCCCCAATCCGTCTTTAACATCCTTAATTCGCGCTACAAATACAGTAGCAGACTCCCTTTCATCTATCCTCATTGAAAATAGCTTGCTTTTTAGAGCCAAAACTCTGTTTGTATTCTGGGTCTCATACAGATTTTTGATTTTCGTCCAGATCTCTGCAGATTTTTTACAATCTCTGATGTGCGCAATAACATTGTCTTTCACGGACATCTTCAGCAGGACTTTGGCCTTGTTTTCTCGTTTTTCCCAGTCTTCCTTCTGTGTGGTTGTAGTCGGCTTCTGCTCATCGCCTGTCACTATAGCCCAAGCATTCACACCTTCGAGCAGAGTCTGGATCTTAAACTTCCAGTTCGTGAAGTTAGACCCGTTGAGTTTACCAGACTCGTTAAGGTAAGATTCCATCGTATTACTCATTGTGAATCTACTTAACAACAACAAAAAACAATACCTGTCAGATTGATCTGTCACCTCTGCCACCGATCTGCAGTGTCTAGCACTCCCGCTCCAATGAGCAAATTCGGCGTTTCCAACACAGCCGAAACAATGATCTGATCGCAATTGATCCGATCCACCTCTCCTGGATTGATCTGCCACTTTGCCGATCCTGCTCTCCTTGCAGATCGCCAAACGAAGTCGAGGTTTCCCGCAGATCTCCTCTGGCGCTTTCCCGATCTGTCTCTCCCAGACTGATCTGCAACTCCACCGATCTGCATTGTTTGCAAACCGCCAAACGAAGTTCACGCTATTCAGTAATCTCCTTAGCGCTACCTCGAGCAAAAAATTCGCGCTAATTAAAAATCGCTTAGAGTAATTTAATTGGCGTGATTTTCCCGGTAAAATCCACGCTTAGCGCATTTTATCCCTCAAATTCCGTGCTCTAGCGCGATTTATCACTCAAATTCCACGCTAATCCCTCTTCTGGCGCGACTGTCAGCGCAAAATCCGTGCTAATTGGCCTTTCTGCTCAGAAAAAGAAAATTTCCGAGTCCGAGCCAGGTGTTCTGCAGTCCACCTGCTCAATCGAGCACAGAGCTCTCATGTACACACAGCCACAAAGGCACTTCAAGCCACACAGGCAATTCCGCCACACAGGCAAGCTAGCTACTACAGGCACTTCAGCTTCACAGGTGACAAAAGATCAGGCTCACTCAATCTGAGCTCTGATACCAAGATAAAATGTGAACAGAATTGAAAAGAAAGAGATGTAGCTCTTAGGTGTGGCCTGCACCTGGAGACTACACTCACAAACTTGAGAGATAGCTCTCGTTCACTCTATTACCCTTAATCAATCAAAGATTACATCATTAAATACAATACTAGGAAATAGGAAGTTGCACCCAAACCCCATAACTATAGGAACTAATCCTAAACTAGGGAGAAAGTTACAACAATGTAACCATTTTCTCCATTAATATCAAAATAATATTAATTATTCTCAACCATAACCCCAATATTTTACTAGTGAATATGTTTAAAGCTTTGTTCAGTTTCACAACAAGTCACATTTACCAAGTGAAGCATTGACCTTTTTCAAAATTAGTTCTTAGCAATGAATTTTCATTTCTTCAAAAGACTATATAAATCCCAAACTAAAAGTGATCCCTACAACAAGGATGGTATTATATTTTTTCTCATATATCTCATTCACCAAATATTTCAATTAAAATCCAATGCCAAGCAAATGGGATTGGGAGAAGAGAAGGAAATAAATTCAAGTGATTAAAAAGAATAGGTGTTAGGAATAAAAGTAGATAAAACCTAAAGCGAAAGAGAGTGGCTTAAAAATGAGAAGAGGATGAAGATAACAAAGTTGATGAAGAAGATATTATACAATAATTTGCAATTGTGTTGAACTAAAGACTAATAGAAATTAAATTTGATTCTTATATAGGAAGTCCACATACATATTGAGGGAATTATTACTAACTTAATGATATGGAGAATATTTTGAATTTGAGAGAATAGGATATTCTTCAAAAATAATGCTAGTGATTACCAAATTGAAGGGCCAAGTTGATTTCATGAGAGGAATACATACATACACACATACATATACATATATTTATATATATATATTTATTATATATAATATGTATATTTATTATTATATATGATGTATGTTGATTATGTATGTAGTGTTGTATGGTATGTATGTATGTATGTATGTATGTATGTTTATGTATATGTATGTGTTATGTATATTATATGTATAATAAATATATTATATTATATATTTTATTTATATAAGATAATTTGTGACTAAAGTCATACAATACATAGATACACATTTCGTCAAAGAAGGAACCTATTCAACTAGTTTTTAAGTATGTTAATATTTGAAAATCACTATTCAAGATCAAATTAGTTGGAAAGCTTTTCTTCATTAGAAAAACCATATCATTTAGCATTTTAAAACGTGTAACTAAAATTACCATAAAACAATATTAAGAAAAACTTTCTTAAAGGAATAACTTGTCACAACTACAAAGAACTTGTCAATTCCAAACAAGAAGTGGAAGAAGTGTGGGATGAGAAGTACGAGAAGACCAATGAAATTATTGATAAGGAAACAAACATAAATAAAGAGATAGAGGTATTAGTGGATTTAGAGAAGAAGGAATATGCTTCAAGGTCTTATCAACAATGGACGTACATTGTTTTCATTTGTGGTGAAGAGGGGCACAAGGAGTTTTTTGGGGAGAATGTACATGGAAATTTTAGCCCAACAATCAAGTAGGGCACAAAGAGGGGTGAGAGGATTTAAAAAACTATATGTTTCTACAAGGAACCTTTTTTATGTACATGAAAAGAAGGATATCCAATGTCTTTTATATTTTCATCAAATCTTGACAAAGTTTTATAACCTCATTTTCACATTTGAAGCATATATTAATATATTTCATGATTACATGTTGAGAAACAACTAGATGAAAATTGAGATTAGATTTCTTCAGTCTAAGAAGATTAACATTGTAAACATTTAGCATATCATGAATATGTGCATGCTAATTTTTATTTTTTGCATATATAATATATGAGTTTAATACTGATTAATCACACGAGTCTTTCACGGAGAGTTGTAGTGATATGAAATAATAGACTCCATTTTGTGCAAACACGAATATACGCTACACTTTGTATGTCTTTAAAAAACATTCTCTCTTTAAAAATTTCTCATAACCTTCATGGGGATTGAAAGAAGAAACTTGTGAGGTTTTCAAATGTATGGATCATCATTTAAGATTCAAGGAACCATTAAGTTATATGATGATGCATGTCATGAATATTTAATGTTGTTATATGTTTAATAAAGAATGTCTTCTCAACATGCACATTGAAAGGAGGGATACTCTTTCTCCTTCTAGATCTTAACACCTTTTCTCTCTTTTAACTCCTACAAGGATATCAAGCTTCAGTCAAACTAATGTTTATAGGTTTTGGAATGGGACAAACCTTATTGCTAATATCTCTTGTAAATATGACCATGAATTGTAATTCATGTAAAAAATATATAGAAATGTAACAATTTTCTTTGGTTAAATCACATCCTTAGTTTTTGTGGGTTACCCTAAACCATTAAAATTTGAAGATGATTCATAATTTGCAAGAAATCAAGTGGTTTCCGAAAATTGCAATGAACCATTAATCACACCAAGTGATTATTCTTTAGTTGTTGTTACATATCATTTTTAACTACATGGTATTACTTTCAATTATTATTTTATCTTAGTTCTATTGTTTCATTCTCCATTTTTTTATTGTCTTGAATCATATCTCCTAATGCATACAATATGAAGCAAGTAATATGAGAAGTGAAACAACTTGAATTACCTATATTTGCATGAATTTGTTGAATTGCATAATCTTGTTGTTCTCTCAATGTCTATCATCTTTTTCTCATCCCTTGCTTATCTTTTTCTCGCACTTCCTCTTTGCTTGGCACTTGCTCTCCTTTTCGAGATCAAAATATCCAATTTCCCATGTTTGTTGTCAATTTTTGTGTAATTTCCACGTTGTGTTACTTTTCCATGAATGAATGTTCTTTATTAATTTTCTATGAATGAACATTCAGATTTGTTTTTTTTCTTTTTTCTTTTTCGGGGGTGACAGCAGGAGCTCGATCGTGCTCCTAGGTTCGTATCCGTTTTCCTCAATGCCATCAATATAGTGGGTGTTTGGTTGGTGGGTAGTAATGTTTGAAAGGGATTGATCGAGCCTCTATTTAACCATGTTAAGGGCTCAATAAACCCGTGATTGAGCTATTTGAACTTTTATCTTAAGCGCTCAATCGAGCTATTTGAAATTGTGTCTCAAGTGCTTGATTGAGTGTTTTAATCACTTGATCAAGTTGCTGAGGACCTAAAACATAGAGTTTTAGCTCCCCTTTTGCAGATTTCTCTGCAACACCATTTTGTACCTTGGTGAACATAAGTTAATATTTGCCCTTAAGTGGTAGAGTTGATCATATTGGATTCGTGAAGGAATCCTCTATCCATTGGTGTATGAGTTTTACATTTTTTAATTCATATGATATTTTTCATCTAATTTCTTTTAAAAATAATGCTTGAAATATTTTTGGACGAACAATTTCAAAGGGGCTGAATAAAAATCAATAACATAAAATATACAAAATAAAACATTTTCAGAAAATACAACCATCTTCATTCACAATTCCTCTTCAAAAGAGTACTCTTGTTTTTTTAATTTATTTAAATAGTAGAAAAAAAATCTTACATGAACACTTATGTGAAAAACGCAATTCAAATATTAATTTGCCAATTTCAAAAAATAATAAAAAATTATAATTTTGCATAGAAAATAAAGTTTTAATATGCATAACTTAGTTCTTTGTGTAGATCATAATATATATATATATATATATATATATATATAATATATATATAATATATATATATACATATATATATATATATTATAGTTATTGTATGTGAACACATAGACATACCTGTTAAGATGTGCAAAAATTTGCAAAGACAAGCATTTCATTTAATGAAAAGTTGACAAATTATATGACACTAAATTATTTTGAAGAAAATATCATTAGAACAACAACATAATTCTCCACAAATTGTCCTTTTGCTCCAAATCAAAATTCACAATGCTTATGTGAATTTTTAGGGTTTCAATTCAATAAAAGAGTAAAATTTTGAAATTTCATGGCCACATTTCACTCAAAAGTGTAACCCATCTGTTAGTGTCAGTCTTTGCAGCCTTCCTCCAGTGATCAAACATGCTCTTACAAAGTGATTTGAAGGTGTCAACGTCAAATTTTGTCATTTCAGTGAGTCTTCAAGCAAAATTTGGTCACTAGGCATTAGCTCTAGGGTTTGATTTTACCCTTGTCAAAGTCGTCCAAATGTCGGTCCATATCACCGTTCAGCTGAGTGTACCATCATTCAGAGAGTTGTTATTATCATTTCAACTCCCACTGGGTCATTTTACACCTTGTTCATGCTTTAGTTGCGCCTAGGTGAGGTCATTTCCCTCTCCTAGGGTTTTGAAGGCAATTTCTCTTGGACGGCCAAATCATCGGAAAAACTTGTATCCTGATGTTCATACACCTTCCGCTATCCTTAAAGTACCTTATCAAACACTTCCCATCACTGAGATCCCCCAAATTCCTCATTTTTGCACAAACCCTAGTTTCTTGCTACAACTTGGCAGTTTTCTGGGTTGGGCCTGTGTTTTGCCTTTTTGGACCCCTTCCCCTCAATTTCAGAGATTCCAATTTCCTCTACTTCCTAACCTCCCTCCCTACTTCCAAAAATTTCCTCAAGAATTTAAAAGCTCCATATCCCCTTCATTTCACTTCATTTCGACAAATCCCTTGTTCCACACATCGGGGTAGGTTTAACCCAAATGATGTTTCTGAGCAATCAAAGAAGAATTTTTGAAAACTGAGAGAGGTTTTTGTCCACAACATGCCAAGGAAGAATAAATCCTTCAATTTTTACACAGGTGTCATGGTTTTGGAGAAATGTCAAAAATATAGTTGCCTCGAGAGAAATGATGCACCTCTTAAGTGACCTTAGGAAAATCAAATTTTCTCCTAGCTCAGTTGGACAAATGACTTGCTTGATGGGTCAAATGCTAACTAGACACCAAGGGATTTCCAATGATATATCATGGGCTCAATTTGAAGTTGAGGAAGGCTTTCAAAAGTTGATTGTAACAGCACTCTGCCTTTAGGCAGCCTCATTTGGCACATTTTGAACAGTCTTGGGAGATTTGATTTTTGACAGGGAAAATGAACTCCAAATTGAAAAATTATAGTTGGGATGGAAAGTAGACTCAAAATAATTTCCAACGAGCTATCCTGCGCCCAATCTGGACACCGGGAAGGCCTCCGAAAGTCTCCTGTAAAAATAGCTACACACAGGCTATATGCACCGCGCCTCAAGCCCAGTGCGCTGCGCACTGGCGCGACGCTAAACGTCTAGAGCTCCAAATGAAGAAAGGTTTACATTTTTGGATTCAGCATAAAAAATCGTGACCACTGGTGTTTGGGCAAGAAATTTGGAGCATTTTTAGGGCATTTTTGGTCATTTGACAATTTTTTGTGCACAAACAGGTTTTTTCTCCCTGTGCGCCGCGCCACTGGCGCAACCCTAAAATTCTAGAGCTCCAAATGAGGAATGGATTGAATATTTGGATTTAGAATGGAAAATAATGACTACTGGTGTCCGGGCAAGAAATTTTGACAAGATCTGAGTTTCCTAAAGGTCAAAAAACACCCAAAAATGGCCTCTCTGCCACTTTTTTGACACACAGAAAGCAGTCTTGGGAGAATGAATATTTGGAGGGGCAAATGAGCACCAAATTCCAAAATTCTAGTGGGGTTAGAAAGTAGATAGGACATAATTTCCAACAATGTCACTTGGGCACATTTTGGACACCTGTAAGTGCCCCAAAACAGGTCCCAAAGTAGCGCGACGCACAGAGAAAATGGCGCGGTGCACAGAGGAAAAATTGTCAATTTGCTTCCGTTTCGCGAAATTTCGGTTCGCGACTTCCCCAAGTGGGCCCGGTCATCTACACTTCAGGTTTTTGGCACCAAAAGTAGCATTTAAAAAGTTTTCTCTCCAGATGGGCATCTATCCAAGTGGCAAAAGAATGTAAAGGGTCACCCCAGCCAAATGTCATGCTTGAGAGCGTTGCACCTATAGCTGATGGTTGGCTCTCCAATCTCCATTTCGAAATGATTTGAGTAACTTCCCAACCCCTATGCATTCTATCTCTTCCTCACACATTCTATATATTGTATGCAAGTTATTTGCAAAGGGTTGGCTTGTAACTTCTGGGAGACTGTGGGAAAGAAAATTTGTTTCTGCATTGTATAATTTTACAGAGAATTAATGAAAGGCAGCAGCTCTGTTTCATGAGATTCATGTGGTTGTGAGTGTAGCAAGTGTTTCTCTTATGTTTCATATGTATCTCGTTATGTTTTGTATTTCATTTCGCATTCATTTCTGGTGAAATGTTTGAGTGAGATTAGGTAGAATTCAATTCTATTTCTCTACCTGTGGGAAAATTTCATGTGCAGTGTTTCATTCTTCTGTTGAAAAGGATTCATGTTGTCTATGCCCTTTTCACCTTCTTAATCAATCTCTCCATTTCTTTGTTATGTTCCATAGTTTCATTTCGTATTCATTTCTGGTGAGATTTTTCGAGTGAGATCAGGTAGAATTCAATTTTATTGCTCTACCTGTGGGAAAATTTCATGTACAGTGTTCTTTCTTCTGTTGAAAAGGATTCATGTCACCCATGCCCTTTTCACCTTCTTAAGAAATCTTTCCATTCCGCCATATTTTAAAATTAAATTGCTATGATTTCAGCCTACCTTGCCTCACGAAATAATCTGTGCCTTCATGTTAAGTTCTCTGTTCATTGAAGTCCAATGGTCCCATAACATCCCAGAAACGCAGTCATTCACAAAATCACTCATTAGTTTCATTTCTCTTACTAGCCTAAGATAAATAGCTCGTTTGAAAGTCATCTCAGTCCTTTTCGTTCATCTATTCACTGAGTGTGACCCGGAGAGAGCCCTCTCCTGTTCTGGTAGGGCTAGCTACCAGACTGAGCGTGGTTTGTGGTTACCCTGAATTTTTCCTTCCTTCAGCTTGAGGAGGATTTAGGTGCTAACATAGTGGCAACCATACTGGGGAAAAAAATGGTTTGCTTGAAGATTGTTTTGCCCTAGGACATAGCTCAAAGTTCAGATCTGATGTTGATGGTGAACAACGATCAGACATAAGAAGACAGCTGAAATCATTCACTTGGCGACTCCATTCACTGAATAATCCAGCAATCAGTGCTTCATGGTGACTCCACTAGAGGACTAACTCTTTCTCTGCGAAAATGGAAGGATCTTACACAAAGTTCGGGTATCCAAAGTGGAATGGTATTCAGATTTTGCTCTGCTTTCTTGTAAACTACTTCTTCGTTGTTCTTGAAGCTGCCCTGAAATTTTTTCAGAATTTGTTGTATGATAAAGGTGATCAAAATCTTCACTCGATCTATTCAAGAAGTCTAAATAGTGAGTTTCCGTTTGATCCTGGCTTCCTTACTTTTCCTACATCTTATGATGACTCTCTTCAGAGTGATGAGCCTAAAGAAAACAAAACTGATCCCATAGCTATGGTACATATCCCTACAGCTGTTATAATCCCAGATAGGTATAAACCTCTTGTTTTACCTTCTGTTCTTCATGCTTTCCCCAAAAACTATGATCTATACTTGCCAAGATTTGACGGTGAATGTAAGAATGTCAATGCTGAGCAACATGTGCAGAATGTTGAGACTTTTCTAGAACTTTATGAAATTGATGAAGGAGATGTCAGTATAAGACTTTTTGCTCTTTCTTTGCAAGGAAAAGTCAAGAGCTGGTTCAAAGCCCTGCCCGATGCAAGCATCACAGATTTACAGCAGTTCATCAAAGCTTTTCTTGACAGGTGGAGGATCGGATAGAACCTTTTCCTTATCGTAGAAGAGTATAATCAATTGAAAAGACCACCAAGGGAGACAATACAATAGTTTTCATCTAGATTTAATCAAGTTTATTATTCAATGCCAGTTGATATAAGACCCACTCCTGGATCTTCTCTCTTGCACTACCTGGGTGCCTTTGATCTAGAAATGGAGTTTCAGCTGAGAGAAAAGAATGTCGCAACACTTGAAGAGATGCAGAACAATGCAGTAAATGTAGAGGCTCATTTGTTGATCAGAAGGGAAAGGTTGAAAGAAGAGATGAAAAACGTGGATCTAGAGAAAACTACACCTTCAGAGGAAAAGCTTGACATTTTGGTGAGTGCAGTAGAAGAGATGGTGAGAAAAATGACTGCAAAAGATGAAAATGGTGTTCATGAACAAGTGGCTGATCCAAAAAAATTTGTTTCTTATCTCAGTAGTCATAAGGATTGTTTTGTAGATCATATTGGAGAAGAAAGACCTGTTGATATGACATGTATGCTTGATGACGTGTTTTATACTGATGATTTGCCTCAGTTTGATCAGTATGATGATGATGATTATTCTCTCCAAACAGAAGCTAATCTTGCAGAAAAATCAGTAGCCAGTTTATGGGATGAGGAAGTTTGCTTACAACAGCTCGAGTACAGTGATCAACCGAGGCATATCAACTATGGAAACGATGAGGAAAGTGCAACAGATTTTGAGGTAAGTGAAGGATCTTTGCCTTTGTGCTTTGATTCATGTTAGTTCATCAGAGATAATTTCCATGCAATCAGACATCAGCTATCGACAAATCTTGATTTGGATTCTCTTGAGGGAGATGAAAACTTTGTTCCAGACTTCTTATATTCAGAGTTCTAGCCCCCAAATGCCATTAACAGTTAGGTTGCACATGAAGACATAGAAGCTGGCTTATATGATCAAATGATACAAGAATATTCCTTACCTCTCTGTTTTGAATCATTTTAGTTTTTGCAGGGTAAATTGCATAGTAAATATTCAAATGAAAAGCTTGTAGGAAATTAACAATCTCTCAGTTTTAATGTTGAAGATGAGACAGATGGCGAAATTTTTGAGCAAGTCGTTAATAAGAAATCTTCCCCTGAAATGATTGATGAAATCATTTTGGATACAAAACCAGATTTGCAGCCACCAAACACAATTCAAGGTCAGATTACGGATGAAGGTGAGGCAGCCAAAATACATGATTTAATGATGCAAGAGGATTCTGTACCCTTGTGTTATGAAGCATTTCAGTTTATAAGGCAAAATCTTCGTAATATCTCTAAAGAAAAGGATGATTGTCCGGTGAACAACTTTATAGATCAGCAGGTTGAAGATTTCCATATGGCTGGAAATGATGAAAGAAGAAGTTTTGTTTCAGATGTGGTGGAAATAAAAGATGATATGCAAGAAAATGATGTTCCAATCTTAGATAATGGGGATGATAAATCAGATCAAGAGACAGATGGTGAGGAGGAAAAAGAGAGTTGCATGGTTGAGGCTACCTCAAATGGAGAAAACAAAGGTACAAACCTAACTGACCTTATCTCACCAGAACTAGATCTTCATGAGGAGGTAGCTCATTCAGTTCATGAACAGCAAGATGAGAATTTGGTTCAAGTAAGTGAAAAAGTTTCCTTGGATGAATCATTGGTAGATGGTATGAATGTTAGTGTTGGATTTCAAGAATCATCTGAAGTTGCTTTTCTCATGATTAATGAATGTGATGAATGTAATGGGAATCTGGCTGTCATATCATATGAAGATGACTTACAATATATTCAGACTACCAAAGATCAGACCATTCAGGATTCCATTTCAGATTCTTCTTCATATATTTCATGTTTTGAAATGTGTTTTCAAGAGGAGATTCACTCATCTACCTGTTTAGAATTTTCTGAGGATCAAGAACATACTCATACTGAAGTACATTATGAAGGAAAATCAGAAGCAAAGGAGAAAGACACCTTGTTCTTTCAGCAGGAGGACAGACTTCATGTTTTTCAATATCCTCTGGCACATCTGTTGTAGTCAGTCGTGAAGGTGTTTATTACAGTATTCAGTGATGAAAAAGAACATGGTCAATTATGTTTTTGGAGGCCCAGTTACCAGTATCTGTTGTTGACCAGAAGATCTGATCCGGAGAATCAATCAAGGAGGCATCTACTTGATTGGTTACATTGGAAGACACATTACACATGATTGTACATATTACATTAGTACGCAGGTGGCTGTCATCATGATTTGAAACCCTCGAATGTTGATGGACTGCTACCATTGAATAAGTTTTGTCAGTTCTTGTTTTAGTTAAGTTAGTCATGAGTCATTTCCTTTTGCATAGAGTCAAGTTTTTCAGTCATTTCAGTTCACATTGAGTCAGTTTGAGTCAAGGTTCAGTCAATAAATTGAGTCATGTTGGTTTGTCGGAATAATGGACTCCATAGCCCAATGGATGAAGGCACTGTCTGCTCACCCAAAGATCTGCAGTTCTTGGCACCTCCAAGGAGTTGCCATCCCTATTGGAGCCAATGTTAGTGTCAGCCTTTGCAGCCTTCCTCCAGTGATCAAACATGCTCTTACACAGTGATTTTAAGGTGTCAAGGTCAAATTTTGTCATTTCAGTGAGTCTTCAAGCAAAATTTGGTCACTAGGCATTAGGTCTAGGGTTTGATTTTACCCTTGTCAAAGTCGTCCAAATGTCGGTCCATATCACCGTTCAGCTGAGTGTACCATCATTCAGAGAGTTTTTATTATCATGTCAAGTCCCACTGGGTCATTTTACACCTTGTTCATGCTTTAGTTGCGCCTAGGTGAGGTCATTTCCCTCTCCTAGGGTTTTGAAGGCAATTTCTCTTGGACAGCCAAATCATCGAAAAAACTTGTATCCTGATGTTCATACACCTTCCGCTATCCTTAAAGTACCTTATCAAACACTTCCCATCACTGAGATCCCCCAAATTTCTCATTTTCGCACAAACCCTAGTTTCTTGCTACAACTTGGCAGTTTTCTGGGTTGGGCCTGTGTTTTTCATTTTGGACCCATTCCCTTCACTCAATTTCAGAGATTCCACTTTACCCTACTTCCTAACCTCCCTCCCTACTTCCCAAAATTTCCTCAAGAATTTAAAAGCTCCATATCCCCTTCATTTCGCTTCATTTCGACAAATCCCTTGTTCCACACATCGGGGTAAGTTTCACTCAAATGATTTTTCTGAGCAATCAAAGATGAATTTTTGAAAACTAAGAGAATTTTTTGTCCACAAAATGCCAAGGAAGAAAAACCTCCTTCACGTTTTACACGGGTGTCATGGTTTTGGAGAAATGTCAAAAATATAGTTGCCTCGGGAGAAATGATGCACCTCTTAAGTGACCTTAGGAAAATCAAATTTTCTCCTAGCTAAGTTGGCCAAATGACTTGCTTGATGAGTCAAATGATAACTAGACACCAAGTGATTTCCAATGAGCTATCATGAGCTCAATTTGAAGTTGGGGAAGACATTCAAAAGTTGACTGTAACAACACTCTGCCTTTAGGTAGCCTCATTTGGCACATTTTGACCAGTCTTGGGAGATTTGATTTTTGACAGGGCAAATGAACTCCAAATTGAAAAATTCCAGTTGGGTTGGAAAATAGACTCAAAACAATTTATAACACGCTATCCTGTACCAAATTTGGACACTACGAAGGCCTCCAAAAGTCTCCTATAAAAATAGCTACACACAGGCTATATGCGTCGCGCCTCAAGCCCAGTGCACCGCGACACTTCCCTGTGTGCCGCGCATTGGCGTGACGCTAAAAATCTAGAGCTCCAAATGAAGAAAGGTTTACATTTTTGGATTCAACATAAAAAATCATGACCACTGGTGTTTGGGCAAGAAATTTGGAGCATTTTTGGGGCATTTTTGGTCATTTGACAAAATTTTGTGCACAAACAGGTTTTTTCTCCCTGTGCGCCGCACCACTGGCGCGACCCTAAAATTCTAGAGCTCCAAATGAGGAATGGCTTGAATTTTTGGATTCAGCATGGAAAATCATGACTACTGGTGTCTGGGCAAGAAATTTTGACAATATCTGAGTTTCCTAAAGGTCAAAAAACACCAAAAAATGGCCTCTCTGCCACTTTTTTGACACACAGAAAGCAGTCTTGGGAGAATGAAGATTTGGAGGGGAAAACGAGCACCAAATTCAAAACTTCCAGTGGGGTTAGAAAGTAGACAGGACAGTCTTTCCAACAAGCCCACTTGGGCACATTTGGGACACATGAAAGTGCCCCAAAATAGGCCCCACAGTAGCGCGACGCACAAAGAAAATGGCGCGGTGCACAGAGGAAAAATTGTCAATTTGCTTCCGTTTCGCGAAATTTCGGTTCGCGACTTCCCCAAGTGGGCCCTGTCATCTACACTTCGGTTTTTTGGCACCGAAAGCGGCATTTAAAGAGTTTTCTCTCCAGATGGGAATCTATCCAAGTGGCAAAAGAATGCAAAGGGTCACCCCAGCCAAATGTCATGCTTGAGAGCGCTGCACCTGTCGCTGATGGTTGGCTCTCCATCTCCATTTCGAAATGATTTGAGTAACCTCCCAACCCCTGGGCATTGTATCTCTTCCTCACACATTCTATATATTGTATGCAAGTTATTTGCAAAGGGTTGGCTTGTAACTTCTGGGAGACTGTGGGAAAGAAACTTTGTTTCTGCATTGTATATTTTTACAGAGAATTAATGAAA
>APFE030228032.1:78415-101269 GCA_000404065.3 Pinus taeda
ATATAGTCTATATATAATAATTTGGCAATTTTTAGGGTAAAATAATTTCATTCTATAAAATTTGGGCGAATCATTTTTACAAAAAAATGAAAATTAGCGAATATTTTTTTTGGAAAACGTATAGAAAATTAGCCCATGGGCGAATATTAGCCCCTAAAATTTTCCTTGCTTTTTTCTATATCTAATTTTTACATTAAAATATAAAATCCATGGTCATTTTATTACAATAAAATTTCATATCACTATATTACTCCTCAATCATCTAAAAAACCATTTTTCATATGGATATTTTGTTATTAACAAAACTTATTTCAAAATGTGAAAACATATTAGCATTGTAATAATTAAAATTGAAAGAAAACCCATAAATCATACATATATTTCTTACATTTTGAGTTTTGTTGCACATAACTATTTATAATAAGATAATATTAGTCTAGATCCATCTTAACTCCAGATCTACTAAGCTCAAGAGATATCAAAACTCTTTTCACTCTAAAGGAGGTTCGCATCTCAAGAGATTTGATTCATCTGGGCACTTGGTAGATCTGGAGTTAAGATGGATCTAGGTTGGTTTGATTTACCCCTTATAATAGGCTATATTCCACATAAATACCATGGGTCATTTTTATTTTTATAGGGTTATTTTTATTTTATTTTGACTACATGTTCACATTACTTTACTTTACAACATTTCTTTCATAGTAGACTAGAGAGTGTAATATTGGTTTATTTTAAAATGTAAGAAAATAAATACATTAACTTAATTTTATTTAAAAAATAATATGAAATATGCATATAATAAAAATGATTATACTAATTTTACAATAAAATTATTATTTATAACCCCTAGGAATAGCTCAATTGATTGAATGAATAAAATGTATAAAATAAAATTCTTATGTATAACCATGAAGAATAGCTCAATTAGTTGATACTTTTTCTATTGAGAGGTCAACCATGGAAAATTATGAAAGAGGGTTTCACATTTAGTCAATCATGGAAAATTATCTTGGAAAAAGAAATGTTGAAAGAGGGTCAGTCATGGAAAATTATGGTGGAAAATGACATGTTGAAAGAGGGTCAGTCATGGAAAATTATGGTGGAAAAAGAAATGTTGAAAGAGGGTTTCACATTCCAAATAGCTACGGGAAGAGGTGGTTGCTTTCCCAAATTTCTTTCCTCTAGAGATAAACTATCTATGTTAGGGAAAATGGAACTAAGAGGGTGAGATGGAAAAATCCTAAGGCATCCTTCACATCTTGGAGCCTAGTTGGAGCGGGCCCATGAGAGGATAAAAGAGTTGTAAGCTTGATTACCCGCAGATATAACATTGTTGAGGGAGGCATGACGCTATCAAGTAAGAAACTATTGAGCTAGTTGGCCAGTGGAATTCTCAACTCCTAGACTCGACCCGATTGGGTCAGAAAATGTTTTTTATTGGACCCATAAGAGTCTATGTCATGAAAATTGTTTTGGATGTGAAGCTGGCTCGAGGGGGAGTCCTGATAGAGAATATTTGTTCTCATTGGTTTAGTGGAACATTCTTTCATTTACCAAATATTTCATGGCAAAAGAGTTACTTGAAAATAGATAAGTGATCTGTGTTCTTGAAATGGTTTCGTGGATGTATTTATTCTTATGCAAATGCTTTGAATCCTAATTCTAATACTTTGAAATAGTCATATGATACACTTGAATCAGGTTAGTTCCAAGTCATAATGAACAACTATCTATTAATTTGAAATAGTCCTTGATTCTTTATGATTAAGTCTGGAAGACAAATGGTAGGTCCTGGAAATAGGTCCCACCAGTCTACCAGATTAGTAATAATATTGTTATGTAGAGTATAAGCAGAGATTCTGGCTATATGTGAGTTCTATATAGCAATAATAAAATAAAATTATTTCAATATTGCCGAACAAAACAAAGATTCATAACCAGTGGAATTGAGACCCAACAGTCAAATAGAGGAGTACAATGTGTAAATTTGAAACCCTATTATGGGGTAATAAAAAATAACAAGATAAGAATATATATTATATATATTATAATATTTATATATATATATTATATATATATATAGTATATAACGAATCAATGAAAATTTTCGAGAATGACAATTTATGTAAGAAAAATAATACATGACCATTTAAGTATATACTACATAAACTCACATGCAATGGTAAGTTAAGAAACAAAATCCACCCATCAATTACAAATAAATAGTTGAAGGTCGTAAATCTTTATTACCAAACCTGTTAAGAAACTATTAAACCATAGTATAATTGTTCAAGCCATTGAAAATGTAACAATGAAATTTATAATTACAACAGACAATTGAAAGGACCGATAAGCCATTTACTCAACGGAGGGTTCAAGCCACATGGCCAACAACCAAATTTGAATCAAAATTATACACAACAAAACTCAAAGCTGGAACATGCCATGATAACCCCAATTTCAACCCTATTCTAAGTTCTGGTTTTGGCCTTATAGAAACATGGAATTACATGACACCACAAAAGGAGTTTGTTAGAACCTAGAAACCCTCACATGAGTTGAAAAATAGAAATTCACAACAATACTTTTTCGCAAAATCCCAAGAAATACTAACTTATAATTTGCACAGTAAGAAACTCGTTAGAAAGGCTCATGACCAAGAAATAGCATTAAAAGAAGCAAGAAATGGGTTAAGATTCCCAGTGTGACCTATAAACAATATGTGGAGGCAATAGTAACCATAGTACCTGTATAAAAAGTAAACACATAAATTACTGAAAGAGTTGAGATTATGAACCAAGACAAGGTTTCTAAATTGAAACCATAAAATTACCAGTCAAAATCTGACCCTGACAAACTGCTTCAACAAAAAGTTAGCGTAGGGTATCTTTCCCCTAAATAAAAATTTTCCTTAAGTAATGAGTGTCAAAATGCAATACCATAAATTTGGACGATTTCCAACCCACAAAAAACCCTCATCAAATTGGAATAAAGGAAAGAAAACAAAATATATGTATACAAGCAATTTTCAAAACTCGAAGACGGGACTATGAAGAACAGTAGTGGCTTCAAAGATTCACCTAGTAGGAAAAAGCCTTCGTGAGCCATGGTAATTAGTATTAAAAAGATTTGTTTTCCTTCATTTTCTTGTTGCATAGCTAACCCTCACTGAGTAAAGGATACAAATGATACATAGCGTCACAGGGAAAGGGAGGTAGTTACTCCCATAACCGTTTTTCCCCTTAATCTACTATCAATTCCAAAACTTAACATTTGAACCATTGATTCAAGGCCTATCACAAACTTTGAGGTGTAGCAAACCCCAAAAGCCAACAATTCCATATAGTTGTATGAATCCATAAGTTTAAGATATAATGTATCGGAAGACTTACAATATCTTAAGAAACATTACCATAACCATTCAACCACATAATTGTTGAAGGCTCGCGAGTTAGGAGTACACATTAATATGCCAAATTCCACCATGACTAGGAGTGATATATTCAACATTAGCTAAACCTTATTACAATCTCTATATGCCCCAGGCTAAAAGTTCATGTACTAAAGTTAATAAAGGGAAAATAGGAACAAGGTCATGGGACACATATTCCAAGATTAATGTTGGGGAAAGAATCCTAGTGGTGGTCACTTTTGGTTTATTATGGCTAAGGGGAAACTAGCAAAGGCATTGGCAAAGGCTTGGAAAGGAAAAGAGCCATTAATTGACATTTTAATTATGAAATAAAAGAAAATAGGAGAATGATCAGGGGCTCATGTCCCAAGTGTCGAAAAATGCTCAAACATGAAAGTGCTCAAAACTAGTCTGAACCTAAACAAATGAATAGATCTCGTCCTCCTGATTCCTGTGCCATGAATGGTTCGAAAAATGGTTTATGTATGAAAAAGTTATGTCAAAAAGAAAATGGCCCAAGAACCCTTAATTTTTGAATTTAAAAAATAAATAAATTAAAATAGAATATTCCTGAGAATATTTTCGAAATATTTCGTATGGGTGACCAATGGAAGGACGCCACATGGCAAGCCCAGAGGCAACCACATGGCCCCAAGTTGAACGAGTTTGGCATATAAAATTTATCGTGGAGGTTCAGTGGGTCGAACCCCCGACCTCCCCCACACAAGTAGTACTGGTTACCAACAGACCAACGCTGAGGGACTTGAAAGGAATGCCAACCAAAAAAATCTTTGAATTTTAAATTGGTTTTGGGCGGGGCTCGAAGGGGGCCAACCCCTACTCCACAGGACCCCGTCCCCAAAAACACGGCCTAATTCCTCAACCCCGTGGCTCACTATTAATGGTCACCGCCATGCAAGGCAATGGTCACATGTTTAGGTGGATATCTCGGTCAAACTGGTCGTTCCACTAACAGTTCTGGCCCAAAATCCGAGGATAACCATAGTCCGAAACACCTGGTCACATGCGTAGAGTTAACGGGCAGTTAACTAGCAGTCACGATTAATTAGATGATTCTGAAGCCATTGGCATAGATTAGAGAGCAATCAGAGGTCGTTTGTCGGTGTTTTTGCTCTGTGGAAGTTCTAGGAGCCACTAGGGCCCAGCATTGTGGGAGCTGTATAGGGTTGCAGGTACCCATTGGATGAGAATCAGTAGTCACTCCTGACTGATTTCAGCGTTCTGAAGCCATTTTTACAGTCCATTTTGCATGTTAAGACTTGTATTCAGTTTTACAATCATTTTGAGCTTTTAATCAAATCAAGGACATGCCCATTTGGGAGCCTTGGACTCAGCAGATGTAACCCAGGAGGGGTGAACTGCTTCATCATATGCTTTTGCATCTGTGGTTGAGTTTTCTTTCAAAACAAATTTGTTTTAGTATGTTAAATATATAAATGAATTAATTCTACTACACATAAAAGGGTTATAAACAGCATCAAAACTCATTTGTTTTTAACTGCAAGACATATACATCATTTGCACAAGTATATTTACTGAAATGAATACCTTGCTAAGCATTTAAAAGTAGTTTCATAATTCAGATCAAGTTGGTATCAGAGCTGAGTTTGTGTTTCTTTGTATTAAAAGCAGTCAAATAAACTATAGACAGAGCCTGAAACGAGCTAAAAAGCCTTCGAAATTCTCTTGTTATACGATTGCAAAGTAGATGTCAATCTCTAGTGTAGTTGTCTTTTGATTGTTTTTGTGCAAGGATATTTTGACTGTCTTGCAAGTTTTGATGCTTACCAGGCCGAAACTTCAGAGAGGGGAAGGACATTTGACTAGAGAACGAGAGAATCCAGAGTCAAGGAGGGCCAGGGTGCCATTATCTCCACCTTCAGATTCACCCTCAAGAGCCTCAACAGAAGCTTCCAGAATGTCTGAACAGGAAGGAGAAGTTCTTGTAGACATGGATCCAAGGGAAGAAGAAAGAGTCTTCAGAAAGGCTTTCTTGGACCTAACTGAAATGGTGAGGGTATTGTACCAGGAAAGAAATGAGAAACTGGCAGAAGAAGGCTCTAAACATCCAAATGAAGGAGAGGGCGCTTCAGGAGGTAAGAAGGATGATGATCATTCAAAGAAAGGACATGGAGGAAATGGTGATCCACCACCCCCATCATCACCTTCTTTCTCTACATCCTCATCCTCTTCTTCTTTAGTTCATAAACATAGATCCTCTGGAAAAAATCCCATTTTGAAGCTTGATGTAAAATTCGAATTACCTATGTTTAATGGTGAAGTGAATGCAGAAAAGCTTGACAACTGGATTAGGCAGTTGGAATTTTACTTGAGGATCCAGAATATGCATGATGATGCCACAAAGATTCGGTTGGCTTCTTTGAGAATCGATGGAGCAGCATTGGTTTGGTGGGAGGCCAAGACCAAAGAGGAAATCAAGAAATTTGGTAAGGTTACCTTAACATGGACTGAATTTCTTTTAGCCATTAAAAAACAATTTTATCCTCTTGCCCACATGAAAAAAGCCATCATGAACTGGAAAAATTTCAAATAGCTTAAGGGTCAGAATGTCCAAGACTACACCCAAGAATGCAAGAGGAGAACTCTCTTGTTAGGGGTAGATTTATAGACCCAAGAAACCTTGTTGAAATACGTAGGTGGCTTGCATAGCTACATTAGACATACCATCTTGATGTTTAATCCTACTAGCCTGGATGAGGTTTGTGTTCAAGCTACCCATTTAGAGGATAGGGGGAAAAACACATTTGAAGAGGGTAGAAACAAGCCCCCCAAGGGGAAAAACAAAGAAAAACCCTCCAAGGGAAAAGGTAAAAAGAATGAATTTGTCAAATAGGAGAGTGAGAAAGTGATCTATAATCACTGTTCTAAAGAAGGCCATGAAGAGAAAAACTGTTGGAAACTGCATCTTGAAAAAAGACCCCAATCTAATAAAACCAAAGGGAAACAAAAAACTGCTGCTACTACATCTACACCACAAGATTTAAGGGGTGATTCAAGTGATGAAACTAAAATTGTAGCCATGGGTGTGAAAAATTTGAAGGGAAAAGAAATTGAAACTTAAGCCAACACTAGTACCTCAAACTGTCATGTACAGGCTCCTAATGAGGAAGAAAGAATTGGACTATTTCATGTGAGGGTAATTTCAAAACATACTAAAATTGACACACTTTTTGATAGTGGGTCATAAACAAACCTTATATCAGAAGACTTGGTCAAGCAGCTCAAACCTGAGACCATTCCACATTCGAAGCCTTATCCACTTGGATGGATACACAAGGATTCCAATTTACAAGTCTCAAGAAAGTGCATATTGCGCTTTGCAATTACTGCACATTTTATTGACATAGTTGAACTTGATGTAGTACCGTTTGATATAGCAGGAATTGTTTTGGGAAGTCCTTACTTATTTGATAGGAAAGTTATCTTCTATCACCATGAAAACAAATATCATCTTTTCAAAGATGGCAAGGAGTTCATTGTTAGAGCTCATCGCAAGAAGACAAATATAGTGATGGTAAATGCGGGACAGGTAAAAAGGCTAGTCAATTCAAGTAAGAATTTTGTTCTTCTTATAATCAAGCCTAAGGTTGATGTGAATCATGAGTCATTTGACAATTGTGATCCCAAACTTAAATCAGATTTATATGATGTAGTTGATGCACATCATGAGATGTTTTAGGAACCAACAGGTTTGCCTCCTAAGAGGGAGATTCAACATGAAATCCATTTACATCCAATCAAAGACTTATTGGACAAGGGTTTCATAAGGCCAAGTACTTCGCCATGTGGGTCACCAATTGTGTTGATTCCAAAGAAAGATGTGTATGCTAACTTGAGTAAAGGGAATCATATTGAGGAGAATAATTATTGCTGGACATTTCGGTGTAAGAAAAATAGTTGCATGCTACAGAGGTATTGTTATTGGCCTCGCATGGTAGATTATGTTTCAAGGTTCATTAGAGGTTTTTAATTATGTGCTACAAGCAAGCCTAGTAATAGGAAGCTTGGGTCATATACTCCATTGCCGCTACCTTCTAGACCATGGGAGAGTATTTCTATGGATTTTGTAGGAGGTTTACCAAAATCTAGAAAGTAGCATGGTTATCTTTATGTAGTAGTTGATCATTTCAGAAAAATGTGTATACTTATGCCATGTAAGAAAACTATAACTGCTGAACAAACTGCTGAATTATTTTTTCAACATGTATGGGTTCATTATGGCTTGCCTACTTCCATTGTTAGTGATAGGGATTCAAGATTTGTTGGAAAATTTTGGTCCAATATATGGAAGATGATGGACACCAAGTTGAAGAAGAGTATTGCTTTTCATCCACAAACAAATGGCCAAACAGAAGTTGTGAACAGAACCATTGTGCACCTCTTGAGAGGTTATTGCAGCAAGCATCCCAAGCTTTGGGATGAACATTTGCACTACATACAACATGCTTACAATCGTGCCAAGCACTCTTCCACAAACACCTCACCATTTGAAGCTTGTTTTGGGTACTTGCCAAAGTCACCTCCTGATTTCATTCTTGAGCAGGATGTCGCCATTGAGGGACATAGTGACATTGACAAAGCTTGTTCGTTCATTGAAAGAATTCAGCAAATACATCAGCAAATTCAAGTACAACTTGAAAAGAGTCAAGGCAAGTACAAGGAGAGACATGACAAGCATAGAGTTGATCACAAGTTTCAAGAAGGGGATGAGGTATGGCTGTACATTAGTAAGGAAAGAATGCAAGGAGAAGGTAAAAAACTGAAGCCTATTCATTATGGTCCATTCAAAATCATCAAGAAAGTTGGAAATAATGCTTTTCAACTAGATTTGCCTTCATATATGCAAATGTATTCTGTTGTCAATGTGCAGAATTTGCGTTTGTATGAACCTCCTTTGATTGTTGATCATGAAAGTGATATTCAACTGCCATCTATAGATGATTTCTCACCAGAATTTTTGGATGAGCTGAAAGATGCAATCCTTCACAGAAGGACATGCACTTCAAGGAGGGGAAATGTTGATTATGTTCAGGTTGGTCTCAAAGGCAGCAAACTAAACAAGGCAAAGTGGATGGAGGTAGATAGAGTGAGGGAGTTGTACCCTCACCTTTTTAACAGGTAATTGAAGGCTTGTGGGGTCTAAAAGCTTCCCAATGGGGAGGTGTGATCAGGGGCTCATGTCCCAAGTGTCAAAAAATGCTCAAAAATGAAAGTGCTCAGAACTGGTTCGAACTTGAATGACCATATAGATCTCGTCCTCCTAATTCTGACACCATAAATGGTTCGAAAAATGGTTTATGTATGCAAAAGTTATATCAAAAAGAAAATCACCCAAGAACCCTTAATTTTTGAATTTTTTTTTCAAAAAAATAAAATAAAATAGAATATTCTTGAGAATATTTCATAGAATATTCCCAGAATATTTTGTATGGGTGACCAATGGAAGGACGCCACATGGCAAGCCCGGAGGCTACCACATGGCCCCAAGTTGAACGAGTTTGGCATATAAAAATTATTGTCGAGGTTCAGTGGGTTGAACCCCCAAGCTCCCCCACACAAGCACTACTGGTTACCAACAGACCAAAACTACGGGACTTGAAAAGATTGCCAGCCAAAAAATCTTTGAATTTTAAATTGGTTTTGGGCGGGGCCCGAAGGGGGCCAGCCCCCGCTCCATAGGACCGTGGCCCCAAAACCACGGCCTAATTCCTCAACCCTATGGCTCACTACTAACAGTCACTGCATGCAAGGCAACGGTCACATGTTTAGGTGGATATCTTGGTCAAACTGGCAGTTCCACTAACAGTTTTGGCGCAAAATCCGAGGATAACCATAGTCTGAAAAACCTGGTCACATGCGCGGAGTTAACGGGCGGTTAACTCGTAGTCACGGTTAAGTTGGCGGAGATTCTGGTGGTGGCACCAATTTTGGCGGCCCGCCAACTTTGGTGGGCATAACTAGGCTACTAACTTTAGTTAAATGGAGTGAATTTAGGGACAAAGAGGCAGTGGAGTAAATGAACCATAACTTTGGCTAGGGAAGGCCTTTTGAGACGAATTTTTTATTTTATTTTGACTAATCAGATGATTCTAAAGCCATTGGCACAGGTTAGAGAGCAATCAGAGGTTGTTTCTAGGTGTTTTTTCTCCGTGGAATTTATAGGAGCCACTAGGGCCCAACATTGTGGGAGTTGTATAGGGTTGCAGGTACCCATTGGATGAGAACCAGTAGTCATTCCTGACTGATTTCAACGTTCTGAATCTATTTTTATAGTCCATTTTTCCTATTAAGGTTTGTACTCAGTTGTACAATCATTTTGAGCTTTTAATCAAATCAAGGACATGCCCATTTGGGAGCCTTGGACCCAATAGATGTAGCCCAGGAGGGGTGAACTGCTTCATCATATGCTTTTGCATATGTGGTTGAGTTTTCTTTCAGAACAAGTTTGTTTTAATATGTTAAACAGAGAAATAAATTAATTCTACTACACATAAAAGGGTCATAAACAACATCAAAACTCATTTGTTTTTAACTGCAAGACATATACATCATTTGCACAAGTATATTTACTAAAATGAATACCTTGCTAGGCATTTACAATTAGTTTCATATTTAGATCAGAGAAAGGAACGTGAAAGGTCACAGGTTGCATGTGAGGAGGAAATTGAAGGAAAATAATTGAATTGAAGAAAATAGAGGCCTCAATGATAAAAAGGCTTATGAGTATCAATTCATAGATTTTGTCAATTGAGACTTTTGCTAGTTGGTTTTGGAGCTCTCTCTCTATTCTCTTTCTTTCATACTCTTGCACACTTAGAGTATTCTTGGAGCACTCTAACATTTGGATAAACGAAGGAAAAGGGAGGACAAGAAGTCAAAGGAAAGAAAATATCAAGCAAGGAAGAGTTGGATCAAGCGACTACAATGGGATAACTTTGTAGGTATCGAGTTGCATGTATGATTCCCTTTGTTAGTTTTGGCATGCATGGTATATGCATATGTGTATTTAGTTCTCTTGTTGTCATTGGCATTGGATTTTCCAAGTGTGATAGTGGTTTTAGCTTTGCCTTTCCATTTCCAGATATCCATGGTGTGATGGGGTTCTTTTAGTTGGTTGAGCTTTCGATTGTTGGATGGTTTTGGAACCAGGTGAGGTGGCCTTAGGAAATTCCCAAGGGCCCAGGAATCCCTTAGCTAGTAATGGCGAGATTGTGGTAAATCCCGAGGGTGGAGAAAATAAAACTCCTCAAGGTATTGGTGAAGAAATATGGAGGTATCAAATCTTGTTTAGGGCCTAGTTGACCAGTTTTGGTGGGATTGCGGTAAAGCCTAGTAGTGTAACCTTTTTGTTTGGGCCTAGGAATCCCTTAACTGGTAATGGTGAGATTGTGGTATAGCCTAGTTCTATATGTGAGGGTTTCGGGCCTAGGAGTCCCTTGACTGGTTTGGAGGGATTGTGGTAAATCCTTAGGAATTCGTAGTTTATCTGTTGTGAGTCCCACATTCATGCTTAGACTATGGCACACGGGTGATTGGTTGAAAGAATGATTTGGTTCAACCCAATATATGGTTGGCCGGTACGTGGAATTCCCTTACTTGGTTGGCTTTTGCATGTGTTAATAAGAGCTCTTTTCCTCTTGTATTTTATGAGTAAATGTACTTGTTATTATGTGGATTTGACGGTTGTTCTATCGTTGCTATTATTATGGTTATATGTTGGTTATAAGCATGGTTTTATAACAGATTCTAGCTATGGATCTTATCATGTTTCGATTAGTAAATTAATAGTTAATGAATGTATGACCTAATAGATGATAATGTAGCTATTATGAGAGGGAATCAAACATTCTTTACGATTCTCAGGTAAGTATGAGATCCCTATGTTCAAATATGAAATTATGACTTGTAGATGTCATGTTCACTATGTGTATGAGGAAATTCTTGTCATGGTTAGGCCTTGTTAGGTCAAATTCTTGTCTATTTTTTGTATTAATGGATTTTTTCTTATGTCATTAATCATTCAGGAAAGTTTTATCAAGTTCGGGCAGAATTATGGATCTTAACCCTAAAAACGTGGCTCGGATCTTGGGGT
Source organism: Pinus taeda (assembly GCA_000404065.3). Lineage (NCBI taxonomy): Eukaryota > Viridiplantae > Streptophyta > Pinopsida > Pinales > Pinaceae > Pinus > Pinus taeda. Next base: position 89,965 of record APFE030228032.1, read on the forward strand.
TGCATGCACAGAACTGAGAAATTTAAACTTCAGTCATTGGGAGGCAAGGTTTTCCATGCGACTAGAAGCTTATAGATTTTGTCTTTCCTTGTTATACAAGTGACTGGGAGTCCAGGTTAGTGAAAAAATGAGTTAGCTCAGGTTTTGGGCACCTGGAGTGGTTTTTTAGCTCCTGGTGGTCCTGTAGCTCCTAATGAAGGTCAATAAAGTTTCAGTTTGTTGATTCCACTTCCTTAACTATTCTTAGGATGCTGAGTCACATCATACTAGCTACTCATTTCATGTTTACCCTAGCAGACCAGTGAAAGTGAGTAAATGTGGGAGGGGTTGTTACAAGGTGGTATCAAAGCAGGTTGCGCTTTCTTTGGGTAATATCTTATACCACAGATTAGTATCAGAGCATGGTTCAACACCTGGACTAGATATGGTTATGGATAGCTCATTCAACCCATTTGGCTAGATGCATGTTGTTATGTGTGCATATCAATGGTTATGGATATGCATGCATAGTAGGTCAAGCATGCATCATGGTGGTCATAATGCAGTTTATGTCATCATGATGTTTTTGGTATGTTCTGATTCTAATGGGATGATTGAGATGGAGTAGGAGATGCAGATCATCAAAGTGAGGTTGCAATACTATACCTTAGGGTAAGAGAAGATAGTCATACAATTTTCTATATTAGGCATGCATGTATTTTGGTTAATGGTTGCTATAAAAATTACGGTTATGTACATGTTTGTCATCCTATTGTTGTTGTGGTTACAGGCATGATATATGCTAGTTATTAGTGCAGTCATGTGCACGTGTGTCAGTTAGTCATGCATGGTAGTTAATTTTTTGTTATATGCATTACAATCATACACATGATGATTATGGTCATTGTAGCTAAGATCTTGATGTTATATGTATCATGCTAATATGAACTGGAATATGCTGATAGTTGTGGTTATGATATTTAGGTATGAGTTTGATTATGCCATCTATATGGTTTAGTTAATATGGTATCTTTACATGTTGTTTGAATTTTTTATTAATTGCATGATATGAGTATGTGTCTATAAGATTGCATGAAGGAATGATCTTGTTTTAAGATGGTTGTACTAACTTAATATTTGTGCTGAGATAGTTGATATGTACTTGAGGGTAAGTGGGTGTTAGTTGTATCATTATGACTAATGAATGTGAGTTGATTATGACATGATTGTTAGTCTTTGGAAAGGTTGATTTCAAATTAATAGACATGGTGTCTTGATCTTTGGAACATGTGATTGACATGTGTGAATAGTTGCAGGGAAAACATGCATGGTATTAGCGTGAAAAGGTAATAGTTAATTTTCTATGTAACTAACAACTGAGTGATGTGACAACACTTAATACGACTCAATTACAGTGAGGTAAAAGTTAAAAGAAAACAATTGGGTGATAATTCCTTTGGCTATGTTTGGAAACCACAACTTCAAATGAATGGTTGCTTTGTATGAATATAGGAATTCTTCTTAACCTTGATTTTGTCTAACATTATGTGGATATGTGCTAGATTCATGAACATGTATTCGACAGGTATAACAGCTAGTTTCTAGTTATGCTTGGATTCGTCGAGGAATTGGAGTCCCTTGAGAGACGGCATGGATATGTTCAGTTAGAGGTTAGAATTTTGGGTACAAGGTAAGGTAACTGGTATATTGTTATGTTTATTTATACGCTGACAATTATGTGTTTATGGTAGTATGATGCAAGGATTGCATGTTAAAAAACATTTCCATGAAATATTGAAGAAGTCTTGGGTTGAGGTTTCCTTGGGAAGCATTGGGAACCCATGGGGTTGATTCATGGTGTTTTTGCTAGTTTTGTTGTTTCAGTATTTTATGATTTGTTTGTGCTTGATTTGTAGTTTTGTTTGCATCTAGTGCATGATCATGCCACTTTGTTATGGTGTTGTATTTTTATTGGTTTCTCTTGTTTGTTTATTGTTCGTGCCTTTAATGTCTTAGGGTCTTGGGAGTTTTTTGGGAAAGAGGAAAGTTAATGGAGCTTGAGGAGAGCTTAATGAAACCCAATAGGTAATGTAAGACCCAAATGAATCACAGTGCATGAGTAAAGGATAGTTGAAGGTAAGAATATGACAAATAGTTGGATTGGTTAGGTCCATGGGGATGAATGGATAGTGGCAAGACAATCATGAGAAAGCTAATAGGAAAGGTAAAGTAAATAGGCTTAAGGTAACTGATGCCTTGGCTAAGTTGGGAATTTTTGTTCTCAATGTTGTGAATGTTGTGCACAGATAAGTGGAGTTCTCTTAAACTATACTTTATGATATCTAGTAATTATGTTGTGATCATGATTATGTTGATGATTACATGTATCTATATGTATGTATGCCATTTTTTGATAGGGTCTTTAGGGATCATGATTTCTTTATGCTATTGTTTACATTATATATATGTATGTATGTCATTGTCTGACAGGGTCGTCACAGATCATGATTGTTTTATGCTAATTTTGATATGTATATATGTATGTATGTATGTTGTTTTCTTACAGGGTTGTGAGGGATCATTCTTGTGGAAGAATGATTTCTTAGGTAGGTGAATGGCATGAAGAGGTTCCTGGTTTATGAGGAATCAAGTGGGAAGAGTAGCCCTGACAGATCTATGAGGTCACTATCATATGGATATGATTTGATATTATGTGCGTATACTATGCATATGTTTATGTTATGGAAAGGTAATGTTAAAGCATACATCAGCAGAATGAAAGCAGTGTGATCTATGACATGCTAGGACAAGCATGGATAGTGGCAAGACACTAGAATTCAGGTTGCCTGGTAGAGTCAGTGTAGTCTCTCAATGTGCGATACCACTGTTGTGTATATTTGTACATGTTGTATACATAGTGTTGTGCACAAATGGTGTGTGTACAAGTCATATACACAATGTTGTGTACATGTGGTGTGTGTTGTATACATAGTGTTGTGCACAAATGGTGTGTGTACAAGTCATATACACAATGTTGTGTACATGTGGTGTGGTGTACATATTGCACATATGATGTTGTATACATGTTATATATTCGGTGTTGTGTATTGTGGTATGGTGTACACGTTGTACATACAGTGTTGTGTATATATGGTGTTGTGTACATGTGGTGTTGTGTACATGTGGTGCTATGTACATGCTGCACATGTGGTGTTGTGTGCATGCGGTGTTGTGTACATGTTGTAGATGTGGTGTTGTGTACATGATGTGCATGTGGCGTTGTGTACATGTTGTGCAAGTGGTTGTCGAGCGGTATAAATGAAATATTTACACCAACATTTGATTTGTCAATCTAGGTAAGTAAACTTAGAGGCATAGCACAATATTTGCTAGAATACGACCTCAAGGACCTGTTAAATAAAAACCAAACTCTTGCAAGAAATTCAAAAGGAGCATCATTCAGGAAAAATAAACAAGAGTCTTTAAAGCAAAGTAAACACACTTCGGGAATCTACTTCTGGCTCCTCTTCTAGGTTGAGTTGACTCCTGCAGTAAGTCTTCCTCAATTGTCCAGGGGATAAGGGAATGTAGGCCCCATTCAAAAGAAAGTGATTCAAGAAATAAAGAATGTGAAACCTCTTAAAACATTATTGTTATGTTGCAAACATGAATTTAAACTAGAAATCACACAACAACTTCATTCCAACTAATCTAAGGAAATAATTGAATGCTTTAAGAAGAATCAAAATAATAATGCACTGCTTCTCTTAAAGAAAATTTAGTACTTGAGTTGTAAGAGAAATATGCAATAAGAACCAATATATAATTCATGGTGTTTACCCTGATCTTATTAAATACATCCTTATAATATATGCAACATTTAATTATAATGAAGAATTAGGTGAGCGTTTTGTCAACAATATTATAATCTTTCCTTATGCTGATCTGAGCATCTGCTTGCAAAAGTGCCAGAATAAATGTTTTCCTGCAACAGTGCAGGAATAAATGTTTTCCTACAACAATGCAGGAATAAATGTTTTTCAGCAAAAGTGTAGGAATCTGTCTCATAGAATATTCAAGGAAATTATGAGTATATGTTCAGTTAAGTTAACCAGAATTCTTGCTCAACAATTATTTCACCATTGCGTTCTGGAAATAAACTTTGTTACACAGCAATGAGATCAGGGTAGATCTTTGTAAGAATAAATAAGTGACACAGTTAAAACATTCACCGTTTGCTTTAGTTCAGCCTTTATGAAAATACATCCAAAAGAATTGATATTAAACTTAAATAACCACAACAGTAAAATAAAGCTTTTGGAATGAAATTGAAAATGAAATGACTGAAAGAAGAGCTATGAAATGAAAATTTGAAATTATCTAAGATCAGACTCACACCAAGCAAACTAAAATGCAGCAAATGAAAGATAAGAGGTTTGGGGCAACGGACTGGCTGGTGGGCCCAACTATCCAACTCGTTGCCCTTGTAACAATTTAAATCACAATCTTAGAACATTGTAGAGAAACAAAATTACTCAGAAGTGATTGCCAAATAAACTCATTTCAAAGTAGAAACCAGAATTCAGAATTTAATGCCAAGGAAATTCATTTCAGAAGTCTTGTTATAGATTCATTAAATAATGCAGCGCTGGCTCCAATGGTCCCCTCCAGGGATCATCCCACTAGTGTGCAGCTCCTCCTTCCCTGCATAGAAAGATCTAATTCCCTATTTTACAAATGAAATACAATTTACAAACTACAAACTGCCATCCTCTCCCACCTACGTAGCTCCTCTCTTTTATATTGGTTTTTTCATGATAGTTTCTTTAGCAAATAACATGGGGGTTGAATCCCAACTGATATTCATCAATAGAATATCAGTACAACCATTTACCGATTGAAGGAATGAAGATTTGGCATGAATTTCCCAAGTCTGGCCATTTTCTACACTTATGGAAAAATCAGTTTTTTTTAACAAAATGCCTCCAAAGAATTCTATGTATCTCCTTAACCATTACGAATTTTAAAAATATGTTTGGAGGAAATTTAGCTTGTTATATTTTCAACATTAGCCTCTCTCAAAATTTTCTAGTTCAGATCCATTGCCTCGGAAATCATGCCTGAAAATGACTGTTTGAAATCTGAGATGCTAAAATTCTGGAAAAACAGTTTTTTTTAGAAAACTGCCTCAAAGACTGTTATGTAACTTTTATACCATTATGGATTTTAGAAATCGGTTTGACGCCTTTTCAATTTGCTATACTGGGACCAAAACCTATGTTCTAGAGTTTCTTCATTCGCCTTCACGTGCATGGAAAACAAGGCAGAAGTTGGCAGTTTGGAAACTGCTGCAAATTTGGGGTTGAGGCATTAATTATTGCCTAAACATAAATCCGTATGACCTGGGTGTATCTTAGCTTATGTGGAAGTGTTCAAACACCATTTTGAACAAAAACCTCTTTCATATTTCCCTATAGATGTGTCAATGTATGAAAGCCCGAAATTAGTGCAGGCATGTTGGTGCAGGCACAGCTGGTGCAGGAATGTTGGTGCAGGCACAGCTGGTCTAGGAACTGCTACTACAAGAATTTTAACACATGCCACAAAAGGGCCTGACATTAATGATATTTTCAAATTAAAAAAACAAGAAAAGTTCATAGATCAACAACTGTTAGCTCTAAATGCCTCTAAATGATAACTTAATAATGCGTAAAACAAATAATAATAATTATAGACACTTAGTACAAACATAAAATTATTTAGGTAAATCATGAAAATTTGAAAAAAAAATGGAGGCTCAACACTCCCCCACACTGACCTTCTTGCATGTCCTCATGCAAGCCAAACCATAGGACCATAAAAACATGGAAGAAGGCAGGGGAAATGTTTTAAAGATCATGTTGGGCCTCAAAATAGTCCTTATTCTCACTCCATTATTCACCAATACCTTCACATTACTTCCATATTACCTTCATGTCACCTCCATTCCACCTCCACATCATTACATTTACCTCATCATTGGGTTATAACTATGCTTTTCCAAAGTTTATTAATTCTTAACATTTTAAAAGTGGATTTATGGTTAAACTTAGAAAATAATATGCTTATACTTATACCTAACAATTAGAATGAGTTTGTTGACATGTGTAGGTATAAGGAAGCTTCCAAGGCATCTTTATGTGGCACTCTATGTTCAAATTCGAATTTGAGAAGATCATGGACCTCATGGAGGATAGGGTTATGTGTCACCATTGGTTGAGAAATATGTGGGTCAAAGGAGGGAATAGTGGGTCTACATTTATGAGTTTCTTATCATAATTTTTGTATAAATAGGAGTACCTCCTCCATTCCAAAGGAGAGGACTCTTGGAGCATGTATCCAACTTATGATGGAATAGAATAAAGCTTCATTTTACATGAATTTTATTTCTATAGTTTTAGGTATAAATTGTATTAATGTAGTATATTAATTTATGGAATAGCTTGTCACTTTTTTCTTAAGAGAATTGAGCTCACTTTGAAAAGTTCAAAGAAACATTTTATTTCATAGTAGATCTTATTTCATTTAATTGCCTAGATGTTTGAGGATTTCTTTGTGATTGATGAATGGGTTTTAAATTGAAATCTTATCAGCATATGAGGGGACAACCAAGGGTCTAAGTTAGGCTCTCACTCTATTTGATTTGCATGATAGTTGAAATTCATTATTTTACTTTTAAGTTTCAAGTTATTTCATTTCTTATGCTTATGAATGAATCTTAGTTTAGTTTGGATCAGTATACGAGGGGAAAATCAAGGGACTAAGCTAGTCTCTCTCTCTATTTGAATCTGAACAACAATTAAAATTCTTTCTCTTGTGTTTATTTCAAGTTTTTGGTTTTATGCAATCAATAATTTCTTTTCAATCTATAATACTGTAGGGAAGGACAACTAGGACCTCCTCAATTAAGAGCCTCTTCCCTTGCATATTATATTGAATAAAAAAATCATTTAGTTAAACATAGAGTTAGTTGCCTACTCCTGCATATATTTTGCTGGCATCATCACAAGCTTACGAGTATCCCTGGTTGATAATTTAATGAAAGCAATTTAAGCAATTAAATTGCCTAATAGATCAAATTATGATTTCCAACAAAAGTGTCAGCAAAAAAAATCTTATCAAGGAAATATGAAGATATCATGGTATGTCATCATTTAAAGTATTCATCAAGTCTGCAACATTTTTATTGCTGTGACAACTAAAACCATGTTACAACACTTATGAAAGTATCGAGTGTAGGAATGATATAATTATAACAAGATCAAGTATAGGAAATCAATGCTTTGTACCATAAATTAAGGAAAATGAATATTGTACCTTTATGATAGACATCACATACCTGTTATCCTGTTTCAATTGAATTTCGTGCTTGTCATCGATTTCAGAGCTCTTATTTTTGTCCAGAGTCTTATTAACAATCATGATAAAAATCAAATCTTTGTTGAAAAGGCGCAATTTCAAGAAAATTACCATAAGATTCCTTCACCTAATACAACAATCCTGTACCTAGGTCACATAATGCTTATTTAGAGGTAGCCACAATCAATCACCTAGTGAGTAATCATCGCTGAGAAATTCATCACTATAAAAACTATAAAAAATGAGTGAGTTATGATACCAGAAAAAGGGAGATAAAAATATAACAAAATGACACCTTCCTGGACCAATAAACAAATTGAACACTCTAAATTTATTGTCACACAGATGCGAAAGTAAATTTCTCCTTAATCCAATACAAAGAATTACCTTCACTAAGGGTACCACATCATTAAAGATTCCTAATTTTTGAAAGATAGAACTCAAAGCATCATGCTCAAAGAATCTTAAAACCATTATCCAAGAAATAAAATGATGAGTTTTAGGGAAAGATAGAGATAACCAAGTAAATCATAGTATGCAATTAACTTTAATACCACAGACATGGCCCTGTTGCCCGCAGGTGTTTATAACCTTGGCAGGGATGTTTTTTAACCCAATGAAATGCCTGTGTCCCACTTACTAGATATAGATTCAGAGTTATCTTATTTAATTTTAAAAATTATATGAAGGCCACTGTCCTAGCTTGTTAACTAGCTAATGGTAGTGCCACTCACAAGAAATAACACGGATGAATAGGTCGGCTCATGATGAGACCTCCTGTCTTCCAGCTTTTCAGTTGAAAGCCATTACTCTAGCTTGGTGACCAACAACAGTAATGTCATGCATGTTAGGTCTCATGATCATGGTAGGTCGGCTCATCACGAGACCTCCTATCCTCCCCTAAATATTTTATAAATTCTGATTGTGATTAACCTTAAAGGTTACTTAATAAGTGGGGAGACAAATCTACTCCTCAAGAGTACGAGATGGCGTGAAAAGTTTTTAATGACTAATCATTACTGGCTAGTTCCTCTACCTGAAAGACTTATTAAAAATATCCCAGATAATGACTGAAAGATTCTTTAAGTTAATAATGCTAGCATTCTCATGAATAACTTATTATGATCATTACAAGAGTGGACCACCATAGGGGGCTCTCCAATAGTACCTTCTTATGGAAACTGAAAATATATATCTCATATGATAACTTCTTTAGAGTGATTAATCATGGTTACTTTTGAAAAATCATGAGGTATTAGAGTGCATCATACTCAACAATATTTGTCACAGATGTGTGTGTTAAAAATTGATGTGGATTAAAAGCGGTTTCCGTGGCTATGCTTTGAAAGTAAAAACCCCAATTGCATTGTTGTAACAACTTTATTCATGGAATTTCTTTATTCTTCTACCCTACTCTACCCTAAGAAGCAGAGGACTCCCTTTTAAGTATAGGAGGACTTCCAATGCAACCAAGTGCACAACAAAATGATAATTATACTCACACTTAGTTTTAAAGAATAAACTTCAAGACATACCAAAGCGTGAGAAATCAATTGCTTCAATTGATATGGTACCAAGAGTTTCCGAATGATGAGGAAATAAGGTGGCTTGATGACTGCTTGAAACCAAGATTCAATGAAATCCACATATGTATGATTCTCCAACTAATGCAAGTCTTCCACAATTTGATAGTCACTCTCCTAGAGGCACAAAGATTCTGGTGAAAGACAAAAGATAAATCCCTCAAATTCAGGCTCAAATATTTGATTTCCAAATTGACAAGAATGGTTGAGAGAGATTCTAAGGTTTTGATATTCAACGACATTTTGAGAACAAGTTCCAATGAAATATTGCTCCTCTGGTGGTCTTTGAATGATAACTTCCTGGGGTGAATGTTCAACAGTAATGGGGGAAGTTTGCAAATTCATTCCCTTTCCAAACATGGAAGATGTAATATTCTGTTCAACATGGGAATCAACTGGAAGAATAGATGGTTCCAACTACTGTGCAACCTCATGGTTTAGATTAGGGTTTATGATATGGTTTGGGCTAGGGTTCTAGTTAATGGTTGGACTAAGGCTTCGGTTTGGATTGGGATTAGGATTTGGACTACAGTTAGGTATAGGGTATGGATAAGGGTATGGACTAGGGTTAGGGTACAAATTAGGGTTTGAATGAGAGCTAGGGTATGGGTAAGGATAAGGAGTAGGGTAAGGATTAGGATAATGGGTAGGGTATGGATTGAGGCTAGGGTAAGGTTGCACATGTGGCTCAGACCATGGGGGAGGATAACTTATGGTGCATTGGAAAGAAATTGTGGTTGTTGTTGGTGCTCATATGATTGAATTTTCATGAGAGATTTCCCTAGAGATAAGGATCCAAATGATTCTTGAGGCCATGAAGATATCTGGCTTCAAGGATGAGGGCCAAGGAGAGGGCCATTGTGACCATGCAATAGGATATTTGGTTGGAGGATGATTAAAAGTTTTCCATGAAATTACAAGATTATAAACATGTTGAGAAACCTGCTCAGGAAAATAAGCATTATTCCAAGTATCAAATAATAAGGGGTTTTGAGTTATACCTGGTAGTTGATTCGACTCCTTACTTGATTTCCTGAGTACCTTTAGTAATCTTGGTAGCAATGGGCAATGTTCCATTAGATCATCCTCTTCACAAATTTTGCAAATTTTTAGGTTACTAAGTGGACACTTTCCAAGGAGGTGTTTCTTTCTATAGTTGGTGCAAAAGATAAGCAGTGGGTTTGCATCCTGCTCCCACTCTTCCTACAAATCATCCAATTTCAAAATTAAAGATTTAATGATATCATTTTTATGTTCAATCAAAATCTTAAAATTTTCAATTGTTAATTCTTCATTGGATGAATTGTATGTCTCTGTAGAAGCATAAAGAGTCCTCATTAGATGATTCCTCCAAATACCATTTTCCTGTTTTTAGCAAGCCAACTAGTACATTTGTTCGCACATGAATGGTGTATGTGTAGGGTGGGGGGTTCTTTCAACACTTGAAAAACTCAAAAGATCAATTGCAATAAAAAGAACAAACCAAGATTATAAACTAAGGAAAGCACATTTGCAGAAATTAATAACCTCTATTGAAAAAAAAAGTAGCACACTTTTTTGTAAAAGAAATTGCTCATAAAAACTCAATTGCAGTAAATCAAGCATCACACTTTTCAGAAAGAAAAAATACTCATAAAAACCAAATTGTAGTAAAAGAAACAAATCGGGCATCACAATTTGCAGTAAAGGAAATCACTCACTTGCAGAAAGGAAAACCTTGCTTGTGAGCTCTCTGGGAATGTCATCCAGTATGCTTCAGTAAACAAGGGGAATCTTGTTCATCTAGAAATTCAATTGCGAAGGAAAGGGAAACGCATGACAAATCATTGAGGCCTTATCTTACAACACCTCCCCGACAACGACGCCAAAATGTCGGGAGGTATAAATGCAATATTTACACCAACATTTAATTTGTCAATCCGGGTAAGTAAAATTAGAGGCATAGCACAATATATGCCAGAATACGACCTCGGGGATCTATTAAATAAAAACCAAACTCTTGCAAGAAATTCAAAAGGAGCATCATTCAGGAAAAATAAACAAGACTCTTTAAAGCAAAGTAAACACACTCCTATAATATATTTCTGGCTCCTCTTCTGGGTTGAGTTGACTCCTGCAGTAAATCTTCCTCAATTGTTCAGGGGACAAGGGAATGTAGGCCCCATTCAAAATAAAGTGATTCAAGAAATAAAGAATGTGAAACCTCTTAAAACATTATTGCTATGTTGCAAACATGAATTTAAACGAGAAATAAAGCAACTTCATTCCAACTAATTTAAGGAAATAATTGAATTCTTTAAGAAGAATCAAAATAATAATGCACTGCTTCTCTTAAAGAAAATTTA
>APFE030228042.1:0-14890 GCA_000404065.3 Pinus taeda
AATTTTATAATAAATATTAAAAGAATTGTACCATCTTTCTCAAACTAGAAAATATAATGAGAATTTTTTTTTTGTAAGCTGAGGTGGAACTCTTTCTATTACTGGATAGAAAATAAAACATTACATAGTATCAAAAATATTGAAGACCCGCCCACATGGGGAAACCGGGTACTTAATCCATCTATAGTTTTTGATGGCTGCCCAAAAGAAGAAGACCCATAATCTGATAATCTTAGCTAAATAAACAAGGCAGTCTTGAGATTTTCTAATACTACTAGTCTGCAAGAAGTATATATCTCTACCTAAATCAGACAAAAAACTAATACTACAGAGACTATGAGTTTTCCTGAACATATCTCAAGTCAAGCATTATCCATAGCTAGTTGCGGACTTGTTCCACACTCTGCATCTTGTTGGTCCCCCTTCAGCAGCTGTAGAATCATGTCCAACTTTTCCTCTTGCTTTGCCATCGTAGTGCGTATGAAGCTCAATTCTCTGCGCAGATCCGGGACTCCCTTGGCTAACTCGACCATCTCCTTGGCTACCTGTTCAAGGGCTTTTGCCATCAGCCGCTTCATAACCCAGTATATGTGCAAGGATTGCTTGAATAAGGACATTCGTCCCCTGGTATGGCCTGGATCGTGAAGCAGAAACTCCCAATCCGCCATTTCATCTTCAGACTGGTCTTGGAGAGACTCTTCCTCCAGAAACTACATAACTCTCATGACTACTGGGTTTTTGTTTCGCTGGTATGCTCTTTCAGCTCGCCGGATTCTATGATTCACCATCCTCCTTGGCGGTTTAGCAGGTTTCGCATCCTGCCTGGAACTCTCTCCCTTCTCCTGCGTCCTCCTTCCCTGTCCTCGGCCCCTTTTCCTACTCGAATTCGCACCACTGTCAGGGCTCATCGCCCGTTTTCTCATGCCATATCTACGAACTGTCGTCTCCTTCGGGGCAGAGTGGTCGTATTCCATATGCCGACGCTCCTCGTCTGCAAACCTGTCCTTATAGAAGGACCTCACATTCTCTTCTCCTCGGGGCAGCTCCTCCTCGGATTCGTCCTCGATCTCCTAGATCTCAGCCGGTTGATCGTCCTTCAGAATTCCTTTCCCTTTCTGGGTCTTATCCTCCACTGAAAAATTATGTTTCTCCTCCGCCTCCCTGGTTTTCTGCCTTGTTTCCATATGCCAACGGTTCCGCCGCAGAGAAAACTTTGAAAATCGGAAGCCTTCCTCGTGACTTGATGTCCCTCAAACGGACTGTCCGCACCTCTCCAAATTTGGAAACAGCTGAATAACTGGTTCTCCTCCCCCAGATGGGTATAAATTAGATTTTTGTCCTCCGCGTATGCCTTCGGGTCGGAATTCATTTGCCGCCGGTTGCTTGCCAGGGTGGTGTTGCATTTAGCCCTCATTTCGTGTTTAATGTCCGCTGTCAAGAGGTCTGACAGACCGTTCCCACCTCCTCTAAGATTGCGATCCTTTATATCTTCGCCTTGGTTTAGATCTTGGGCCGTCCCCCATGTGCGCCGCCCCTGTACTTCTCTACTACCTGTTATCATATCCTGTCTCTGCCCCGAGTGAACTAGGTTCATGGCTCAGAGACTCCACGTCCTCCTATTGCTCCAGCTCATCACTCCTCGTATTTCCGCCTGTGGCTTGATCATTGTCTGCATTGGTTATAGCTGCCAGGTCCGTCCACTCCCTCTTCCCACACACCGCTCTCCATTGAGCATCCATCATGCTGCCATGGCCTCTGCATCCCCAGTTTGCCAAGAAATCGGCCGCCTGATTCCCTTTCCTTCTAACATGATTTATTATCTTATATTCGATTCTTTGCAGAAGGTCAACGATTTCCTGGACAATTCCCGTTGTTCGCCAGCTGTTTATGACCTTCTCCCAACTTCGTCCGTTGCTGAGCTTCTTCAGCATTTCCACCGCACTCTGAGAGTCTCCCGTAATTTCTAAATTAGTGTAACCATTTCTTACAGCGATCTGCAGACCTTGATGAAGAGCCCAAAACTCTGCCTCGTGATTTGTCATTTCTCCTCCCCAATCTGCGAAAATCCACCTTACCTGATTGTTGCTGTCTCGAAAAATGCCTCCAAAGCCCGCTTCGCCTGGGTTCCCCTTCGAGGTCCCGTCGAAGTTCAATTTTATGAAATTTCCTCTGGGATAGCTGAATTTATCAGGGCTTTGAATCCGCATCTCATGTCTGGAGGTTTGTTTGTGGTGGACCATCTCAAAATTTAAATTTAATTTGTTCAGGATTCCTTCCTCAACCTGGTTGGCCTTCCAATCCTCCCCCACCCATTTGTCAACCAGGATTGTTTCCCGCATTAATTTGACTGCTCTTCCCCAAATTACTTCCGGTTCCTTTGCTATGTTCTGAAATATCCTACAATTCCTCTCCTTCCAGATCATCCAGAGTACAAACCCTGAGATGAGATCCCATGCTCTTCTGACCACTTTACATTGAAAAATTTCCTTATTCCATTGAAAAACCACTTCGTTGAATTCACTGGGGGCAGTTTCGGGTTTGCCAAAGGTTCGTTTAGTGTTCATCCACAGAATCCTTGCAAATGGACAGTTTATCAGCAGGTGATTTCTGGTTTCCCCATCAGTGTTACAGAGACAGCATCTCGATGGGCCATTAAAGCCTTTTTTTTGAATTCGATCCCAGGTTAGGATCTTATTCTTTGATGCCAGCCATATAAATATGGAGACTTTCGGCCACCAATTACTTTCCCATATAATTTTCCAGTCTGGATTCTCTTCATCTCCGGTTTGAGAAACGGTTAGGTAGTAAGCCTCCTTGGTGGTGAACGAGCCTTTCATTGAATTCCCCCACCTAAGGATGTCCCTTCCATTGTGAGCTTTAACCTTCCTGGATTCTACCTCCTTCGTGTAGGCTTCTTGATGGTCTTGGCTGAGCTCTCTGTCCCACTCCATCGGATCAATCCATATTCTCCAGCTTTCTTCTGGGTTATTAGCTTTCCAATAGTCTCTGACATAAGTTCTATCTCCTCCTATTCTGTCTCGAATCTGATGAAGTCCCTGAATTCTGCTCAGTCTTTCTTTCTGATGCCACTTATCTTCCCAGAAGTTAGCTTCTTCTCCACCTCGGATCTCCCAAAAGGTGTGCTTTTCAACCAAATCCCTGTTCAGACGAGCTAGGTCCCAAATAGAAGACCCTTTGGGAGTTTCTCTCTACCTTAAGATCTCAACTGCAGAGTCAGGCATATTATATTTTTCTTTCCATATGGTTTTCCAAAGATCATTGCCCCCCTTAAGCCAGCACCACCAGAGTTTCGCTCCCAAAACCCTGTTGAGAATCTCAGGATCCCTCAACCCCAATCCTCCTTTCTCCTTTCTTTCAGTTAACTGACTCCAGGAAGCTAAGGCCCATTTTTTCTTCTAATCAGTCCCTCTCCATATAAAATTCCTGATGACCTCTCTTATCCTTGTGCATACACCTAAAGGGGCAGCCATTATCGATAAAGGGTAGATGGGGATGGCTTGAAGGACTGATTTTGCCAGAACTATTCTACCAGCTATGTTTAAAGCTCTGAAGGCCCAATTTTCTACCTTGTTGCTCAGCTTATCCAGGACTCCTTGCCAATTTTTCATCTTTTTGGAGGTAAAGTCCAAAATGTTGCCCAAGTATTTTGTAGGCAGTTCTCCTCTCTTAAAGCCCAATAGTCTTATGAGGTGGGCTTTGACCTCATCCACTGTATTAAATATGAAAACACAGGATTTATCTCTATTGGTTTCCAGACCAGAAGCCTCCGAAAATATATCCAAAATTCTTCTGAGGTGCCTTACTTCTTTGACTGTTGGTTCTCCGAACAACATGATATCATCAACAAATTGCTGATGAGTTAAGGGCAGATTATTTCCCCAGAGCTTAAGACCTCTTATTCTGTTTGCTTCTCTTTCCTTTTTAATAAAGCGACCCAACCCTTCAGCAGCTAGAATGAACAGAAACGGAGATAATGGATCTCCCTGTCTAATACCTCTAGAAGCATTAAATGTTTTCGAGGGGGTCCCATTAACAAGAATAGAAAAATTTGAAGAAGAAATCAAGCTATGAATCCATTCAATCCATCTCCTATTAAAACCAAAACTTTCCAAGACTTTTTCCAAATAATTCCAATTTAGTCTATCATACGCCTTCGACAAGTCTAATTTGATCATCATACCCTTTTACTTTTTAGCTTTTAAGGAATGAATAACTTCTTGAGTTACAACCAGACCATCAAGGATCTGCCTTCCTTCAACAAAACCTATTTGTTCAGCAGATATAATTTGTCCAGAAGGGGTTTTAATCTCTTGGCAATCATGGATGCTATAATCTTATAAATAACATTACACAACGCTATGGGTCTGAAACCATTAGCGTCTTCCAAATTATCACCTTTAGGAATTAAAGCATAGAAAGTGGAGTTAATGGCAGGCCATACCTTCTGGTGCATCCTAGATTCTTCTACCAGCTCCAGAATCTCTTTCCCCAGGAAGTGCCATCCCGCCTGGTAGAAATCACCTGTGAAGCCATCCGGGCCTGGAGCAGTACCTTTCTTCATTGCTTTCACAGTTTCCTCTATCTCTTCTTAAGTGACAGCTCTCATCAATGCCTTATTTTGGTCTTCTGTGACTAAGTGCGGAATGGCCGAGCATATTTCCTGAATTGCTCGCATTCGATCAGCTTGAGGTTCACTTAAAATTCCTTTATGGTGATCAATAATGACTTGTTCAATTTCAGCTTGCTCAACCACTCTATTCCCATTCTTGTCTTTGATGGATAGAATCTTGTTTCTCTGTCTATGTTTGATCATAGCTTGATGAAAGAATTTAGTGTTTCTTTCCCCCTCCCTTAACCACTTTATTCTTGATTTTTGCCGCCAGAGGACTTCTTCCTGCTTCCGTCTTTCTTCTAGTTTTCCAAGTATTACCCCTTCTTTGCTGATGCTTTCCTCTGTTCTGCCTTCCATTATCATCTTTTGTTGAAGAGATTCCATTTCCCTTTCTAGTTTTTGTTTGTCTTCCATAATGTTACCAAACTCCTCCTTGTTCCATTTTTTGATTCTCCCTTTCAGCTCTTTCAGTTTCAACTGGAACATGTGCATTTTCCCTTTGCCCTGTATAGTACTTTGCCTCCACCATTCTTCAACTTTCTTGATGAATTCTAGGTCCCTTAACCAGAAGGCTTCAAATCGGAAAGGTCTTTTTCCGCGGTTCCCTTTAATATCCACCTCTAGTCTAATCGGCCAATGATCAGAACCCAGGGAAGGTATGATCTTTGCTTCGACAAAAACATCCTTATTCATGATAGCTTTTGATACTAGATATCGATCAAGCCTGGAAGCAATTTGGTTTTTACCCCCCCTCCTGTTGTTCCAGGTGCAAATCCCATTAATAGTCTGAATGTCTACTAACCTTAAATCCTCTATCATTTCATTGAACTTATCCATGAAGTGATGCATCTTCCTTATCCCTCCTTTCTTCTCTTCTAAGGATCTGATTAGATTAAAATCGCCACCTATGATCAAAGCAGCTTCTGGATATAAGCTGCGGATGATTTTCATACTGTTTATGAAATTTTCTTTTTCTCCTGGGGAAGGGGGGCCGTAAACCCCTGAAATAACAACCTGTTCCTTTGTTCCTACTATCCTACCCAGGCCAGTAAGGACTCTACTCATGCTGGTCCAGCTATTTAAGATGATATCATTTGGGTTCCACAAAATTGCAATACCTCTTGCAGAGCCAATAGCATCTTGCCCCATAATTTCGTAATGCAATTTACTTTTGTCAATTATTCCTTCAATTTGTTGAACTGAAATTTTTGTCTCCTGTAAAATCATAATGCTAGGCTTCTCTTTTTTCAGTTTATCTTTCATATACCTTTGTTTACCCTTACTATTCAGGCCCCTAATATTCCAGCTAATAACAATCATTTAAAACTTTTGGAAGGAGGGGAAGAATACCTCTGACAGAGGTATCACTTTACCTGAGTTTATCAACGTTTCTCCCACAGTCTGGATAGTTTCACTCATCGGTTTCCGGCCTCTTTTCCTACTATTCTTGCCAGAGCCGTCCATTCCCGTCTATCCATTCCCCTGTTCGTTTCCTGTCATTATCTGCTTGTCCAAGTTCTCCCCTTTTTTTCTTTATATTTCTGAAATACTTCCTTATACAATTGTTTCTGCTTCTCAGGTATAAATCTGCTATCTAGATATTTCCATTCTTGAATTAGTTGTTTCATGATTCTCTCCTCTTCAAGCTCACTTTCGACTTGGTTTTCCACATCCATCGGGGATTGCATTGATGTATCTTCCACCTTTCCTTCCATCCGTTCTCCAATAATTTGTCTTGAGTTTGCATCCTTTCCTTTATTTTCACCACCGATTTCCATTGGAGTGTTCCCAGGGTCCTCGTCGTCCTCCAAATTTACTTCTTAGTCTTCATTTTCGCTCTGAAGCGCCTGAAACTTGTTTTGACTTATTGTATGACTGGGTTTTTCTTGTGTTTGGGTTTTTGGTCCCTCTTGAATTTGTCTCTTTCTCCTTGTAACCTGTTGAAAACCCCTATCTGTCTCCTCCATTTTTCCTGCATTTCTCTGATGTTCCTCCTGACTTCTTTTCGATTCCTCCTCCTTATTTAGCGGGCATTGCCTATATAGGTGGCCATATTCATGGCATTTTCGGCATCTAAACGGGATGTGTTCGTAGTCTATTGGCTGTTGCCACACATCATCATGATATTCCAACTCGATATTTTCTGGGAGGGGTTCTGCCAGATTCATGTAGACACAGATCCTCACATATGAGTTATATTTGCCTCGTTTTGTAGCTTCTGCGGCTTTAACAAAGCTTCCGATTGAGTTCCCTATTCCTTCCAAAATTTCAGGGTCCCAGAATTCATCGGGAAGTCCAAACAGTCTAACCCAGATTGGGGCTTCCAGCAATTTTTCCTTCTCTAGGTTGTATCTTTCGTCCCAGTATTTCATGAATAAGCCTGCATTGTTCATGAAATACGGTCCTTCTTCAAAGATCCTGTTCCTGTCCTCCAGATTCGTGAAGATAGCTGTGAAAAACCCTTTTGCTCCCAACTTCAGGTCTATGTGACCTCTAGGTTTCCATCTTTGATCAATCCATCTGTATAACTCTTTCTCCGAAGGCCAGTAGCCTATGAATTTGCATATCAGGGCATGGTCCTTCATGTAACAGTTGTATTCCTCAAGCTTGTTGTTGGGAATGACATATCTTGGTTGTTTTTGTGCCCTAGGTAGGCATTTTCCTCTCATCCTTTTCTGCCATAGGTTACCCATCACTAGGGCTAGCTTTCCTTCTGGTTCTGCTGCATTCCGGTTGCGCTAGTCTCCCCTGTTACCACGTTCTTGAAGGAGGGGATCTCTCCCCTCCCCGTTGGATTTTCCATTTCCCACTCAGCTCTTACCTCTTAGAAATTTACCCTAGCGTTGTTGAAGAAAATTTATTTACCTGGAATGCATGTGATACGCGGATCTTCTCCCCGGCCTATCCTCTTCGACTTTCCTTTCTCCCGCACTCGAATCCGATCATCCCCGTCTGCTGCGCCGTCTGCAAACCCTAGCAGCGCGCATCCCCGGAGAGGGTTTATTTTTCTTAATGTTGGTGTTTAATTCGAAAATATAATGAGAAATTTTAGTTATAATAATTATTATTATTTTATATAAAATAGATATAAAATTTTGAGTTAAAATACTTATAAAATATTTTATCAATAATTTATGTTTAAATTATTAAATGTTTAAGGTTTATTTACAACAAATTTCTGTTTAAAAATAAAAAACATTAAAATTAAACCTATAATATAAATAAATATTTGTTAGATTAAAAGTAATTAGTAATCCATTAGTATTCCATTTCCAATTTCTATTTCTTTTGGTATCAGAGTTGGTAGGGTTAACTCGGTACTGGAGGCCCAGGAAAATATGAGAAGAATTGATTGTTTGCTGGCCCATCTCATCAGACAGGAAGTGCGAAGATTTTGCCAAGATTTTGTTTTATCGAAGAATCGTTAATGGTGATTCATTTGTGATCATTGTTTCATTTTATTGATGATTGTTACACTAAATATCCTGTTAAATATCAGCGGAATATTGTTTCATTTTATTCATTTGTAACAATTGTTTCATCCCTATTTGCAAGCTCAAAAAACAATTTTTTTTTACAAGCTCCCATACTATGTTTTAATACTTTGACTAAACAACCTACCAAGGCATGGAAAAAGTAAATACATCAAAGCTACAAATTCTAAAGAGAGATTTTGAGACAATTTGTATGAAAAAGTCTGAGAATGTAGACTCATTTTTTACACAAGTAGTTGGACTAGTTACTCAAATTAGGTCTCATAGTGAGACACTTGAGGAAAGGAGAATGGTTGAGAAAATTTTGAGAAGTCTTCCATCAAGATTTGATGTCATTGTTGTGGCCATAGAAGAAACAAAAGATCTCTCACATTTTTTAGTGGATGAGCTTCATGCATCACTTATTTCTTGTGAACATAGACTAAATAGAGAAACAAACTCCTCATTGGAGCATGCCTTCAAGACACAAGTTTCATTTGGTCAAGGTAGAGGCATAGGAAGATCAAATTCTAGAGGAAGAGGAAGAAGCCCACATAAATGTGGAAGCGGTAGCCCTTCAATCTCAAGTGGAAGGGGCAACAATCAAAATTCAAGTCAAGGCCCAAGCCAAAATCAAGCACAAAGACAAAGGTATGATAAATCTCAAGTTCAATGTCATTATTGTAAGAAGTATGGTAATTATGCAAATGAATGTAGAAAGAAGCAACATGATATAAGAAACAAACCAAATGCAAATTTCACAAAACAAAATCAGAACCAAGATAGCATATTTTTAGCCTATGTTGTAGCACAAGAAAAACAAAAGGAAGTATGGTTTCTAGATTCAAGGTGTGACAATCATGTGACAAGGAACATCAAAATGTTTTCAAATCTAGATGAAAGTGTGAAATATGAAGTGAAATTATGGATTGATAACAAAGTCTATGCCATGGGCAAAGGAAGAGTCAATATTCTAAAAACGAAGGGGGAGAAGAAGTAAATTTCAAATGTCTATTTTTTCCCTAGTTTGAGCATAACCTAATAAGCATTGGACAACTCATGAAAAAGGGCTACAATTTCTTTTTCAAAAATGGAGAATGCACAATTTTGGATAAGTCTCCAAGCAAGCAACTGATTTCAAAAGTTGAGATGATAAGCAATAGAAATTTTCCCCTAAAGATAAAACCATATTTGAAGGAAGAATGTGTGCAAGAACAACTGCCAATGAATTCACAAGAGGATGGAATAAAAATTGTTGTTGTCACACAAATAAACTTTCAGGGAGAGGTTAAAGATGAAAACTGGTTATGGCAGTTGAGAGTTGGTCATATCAATTTTGCAGGCTTGAATGTACTACATAGGAAAGGCATGGTGAAGGGATTGCCACTCATAGAAAAATCAGACAGCCTATGTGAAGGATGCATCTTGGGCAAACAATGTAGAGAGACATTTCTAGTACGAAAGTCAATAAAGGCAAAGGCACCTTTGGAGATTGTCCATTCAAACTTATGTGGACTAATACAAACACCATAAATTGGTGGCTGCCATTAGTTTTTAGCATTCATAGATGACTATACAATGAAAACACGGGTCTACTTATTAAGGAATACAAGTGAAGTGTTTGAACACTTCCACCAATACAAATCTCTTGTTTAGAAGCAAAGTGGACACTACATCAAAGTTTTGAGGACTTACAAAGGTGGCGAATACATCTCAAATGACTTCCTTCCTTTTTGCAGGGAGCATGGAATTCACAAGCAATTTACAACAAGGTATACACCTCAGCAAAATGGTGTCATGGAAAGGAAGAATATAACTATTATGGAAATGGCAAGGAGTATGTTGAAGGCAAAACATTTGCCAAATGACTATTAGGTTGGAATTGTCTCTTGTGAAACCTATATCATTAATAGGTGCGCAACTAAAAATGTCAAGAATATGATTCCTGAAGAAGCATGGAGGGGAAGAAAGCATAGTGTAACTCACATGAGAGTGTTCGAATGTGTGGCGTATGCACATGTCCCAGATGAATTAAGGAAAAAGTTGGATCGGAAGGGGGAGAAATGCATATTTGTTGGATATAGTGATAAATATAAGGCAGAGAAGAGGAAGCATGGGATGGAAGTTTAGACACGACAATCAATGTGAAAACATGTATACCACACGAATACAAAGAGGAATTTATCTTTCTCAATGGTGACTCCTCCTACTCCTATTCAAGCTCAACAAAGAAGTCATCAAGTGACACCATCAACAAATAATAGGATAGTGTCATGTAGTCAAGCAAGTAGTACTCCAAGCATACCACAAAGAACCACAACATCATCTACCTCAAGCACAACATCAAGTGACATGTCAAGCCCATCTTCTGCAAGCATAAGAAGATACAAATTGAGAAATTTAAGTGAAATTTATGAGCAAAATGAAGTTGATAGTAGTGCTAGTTTGAATTCCTTATTTGCATTGTTTTATATGTAGATGATTTGATTTTTACAAGAAGTGATGATTTCTTGATTGTTGATTTCAAAGAAGTCATGCAAAGTGAGTTTGAAATAACTGATTTGGGGTTGTTAAGGTATTTTTTGGGTATAGAAGTGAAGCAAACACAAAATGGTATTTTTATTTCTCAAGAAACATATGTAGCAAACATTGTGGAGAGATTTACTATGAAAAACAACAAGCTGACACCAACTCCAACTGCCATGGGGTTGAAGTTGAGCAAAGAAGATTACATCAACAATTTCAATTCGACATTATACAAAAGTATGCTGAAAAGTTTGATGTATTTGATAACAACTAAGCCAGATATAATGTATGCAGTAAGTTTGGTGTCAAGGTTCATGGGGGCACCTAAGGAGATGCATTGGAAAGCAATGAAAATGATTTTAAGGTATGCCAATGGTACAAAAGAGTATGGTATTTTTTACACCACAAAAAATGACTATAGGTTGGTTGGTTACACTTACAGTGACTGGGAAGGAAGTGTTGAAGAAGAAAGACAACATCAAGATATTGTTTTAATTTAGGTTTGGGAGTCATTTCATGGGCATCCAAGAAGTAGTCGATAGTATCATTGTCAACTGTGAAAGTTGAATATGTCGCCGCAACAACAGCATTGTGTCAAACAGTTTGGATGAGAAGAATATTGAGGGATTTATGCCATTAAAAAGAGGGAACAACAACTATTTTCTGTGACAATAATTATGCAACTGCACTATTGAAGTATTCTTTTTTTCACAAGAGGAGCAAGCACATTGACACTAAATATCATTTTATTAGAGAATTGATTAACAATGGTGAAATTGTGTTACAGAATTATAGGTCGCAGGAATAGTTTGTAGACATCTTTACAAAGCCATTTGCATCAATGGTGGCATTAATTATTAAGAGGGAGTGTTGGAAAACTTAATCCCAACCACCGTAGTTATGATACTGTCAACAACCATCCTATGAAAGTACAACAACAAATTGAAGCCCATTTTTCCTTGCACAAAGAAGATTTTGTTTGCACACTGAAGGACATGAATTAAATGAAATTCTGAGTGGGAGTAAAAACTTCTCATTCCGCAACACATCAAGTAATTAAGAACAAATGGGAATTTAATGTAGGGTTGGTATTCCACAACTGTTATTTGTATTCCATAATATGTGTGGGCTCAGGATTCTTTTTTTTTTTGTACAAATGCTCATACTATGTTTTAATAGTTTAACTTGTCATGAATTAATGTGTTGAAATGTATGTTTGAATATACAAGCAGAAAGCCTTTTGTTGTGTGCGACGTTAGTGTGAGAGGTCAAGGTTTTACAATTTGTTACTACCCAATAACTAGTGGAGAGTAAATCTGAACTCTTGCTTTTACTTAGTGAAGGAGCAGTGGCTTCCACATGAATGTATTTCATGTATTCTAAATTATAATCCAAAATTTTATTGTGTTTCTCCCATTTACTCTATTGTGTGTGTTAATTTTTTGAGTTTTTAAGTCTATCTTTGTTGCTCAAGTCAAACTCTGATTTAATCTCCACACCTATTTTTTTGGGGAAACTCCTCTGCCTCATCTTTTAGTGATTAGATACCATAAATACTATATATACTTAATGTAATCATGTAGAAAATTATTTTTCTATATTTACACATCCTCAATCTATTTACAATATAATTTTTTTTATAAATTTAATTAAACTATAAAAGGAACACCTTTAAATTTTTTTTTTAATTAAAAAACCATATAATATAAATACATGTTAATACTTTTTTTTGTTGACTAGTGGAATTGGCGGTGGTATAGTACTCACGTTACACAGGGTGCGTTACGCAGGTTTGAATCCCACTGGCTGCAAGAACGGCCCTCGGTTAAGACGAGACTCAAACTCGTGACCTGCACAGCAGCACGGGCAACTTAGCAGATCATCCATTGGCCACAAGACCAAACCTCTGCGATCAATATATGTTAATACTTTAATCAATTCATGTTCGAAGGGAAAAAAAACATAAATGACTATGTGAATACTTATTCTATTTTGCCAATAACTTCAGAACCATCGACAGATTGATCCTCTCATCATCTGAGATCCTCTAGCTTGGGTATGAAGCATGCTCTTTGGGTGGGGAGAGGGACTCTAGCTTGGTTATGAAGCATGCTCCTTGGGTGCGGAGAGGGACGAGGAGCTAAAGATGCAAGTTTTCCTTCCTATATAAATGAAAAGATGCGTTTTAAATAATAAATTTTCCACTCCATACCAAGATGTAATAGTTTGAAAAATTACTTCTTAAATAATAAATTTTTGATACTGTAGAAAGTATGTAAAAATTAATAACAATTCCTCTGGTAAATGGAGTAATTGGAAATGTTGGGCCGAAGGGCCAACGAAGGTAACTATTCTTACATCCAATTCTTACACATTTAATAATAATAAAAGTTTATTTCACACTTCATAATCTCACAATTTCATGTGGTCAATTTTCCAACGAATTTGCACAATTGAACACAGAAAACAGTTGCATTAATCTCTCCAACAAATGTGCAATTTCGATAAATAAATAAGAAAAGAAAAATTTTGACCGAAAATAATTGGATTAATCACATCACAATGGAAGACATATGGTCTATTAATGTTCATAATCACAAAACATTAATGAAAAACCAGGAATGATGAGGCATTAAAGAATGCATGATAAGGTTGGGCATGCATGGGATAATTTATAGAAGAGAAGTTGGTTTGGTCCTGGATATTGTTATGCATGTAAATTAGCTCATGAAAACAATTTCCACATGTTTTTTCAATGTCGTTTATCTCAGCAACTCTGGCGTGGCCTAGCGACACAGTTTGGTTTCCCATGTATTCCTCATGCCTCTATAATAAAGGCTTTTCTTTAGTGGAGCTGTCAAAAAGCTACATGGAGGCCTGTCATCATTTTTTTCCTCTGGTTTATATGGAAGTGGAGGAATCATATCATTTTTCATAATAGTAAGGATCCTTTCATGGTAGTTTTCGATAACATTATATCCTCCATCGACTCTATCCCTGCAAATCCTTCACAGGGTAATAGGTCAAATCAAACTGAACTTTCTCCTGATCATATGGTTTTTCCAAGGGCATTTTTCGACGGGGCAGCTCAAAATGATATTTGTGGATGCAACATTCATATAATTATGGAGAATAATATGCAATACCAAATTTGCTGGAACGGAGGAATGCACACCAATATAAAAGCAGAAGTTATGGCTCTAGCTGGTATTCTTTCCATATGTCTTTTTTTAAATATTCAAACTCTTCAGATTTATGGAGACTCCAAAGTCATTATCGAGCATGTCACTGAGAAGCACCATATCAATAAGAAACATCTTAAAGGTTGGATGAATAGAATCATGTCTATGTGGAGGGAAATGGAGGGCTACTCTATTCGTCATATCTATAGATCACAAAATGTCCAGGCCGATATTTTGTCCAATCAGGGTCTACTCTCTCAACCGGGAATCTGGAATATGGAGGTAATATTTGAAGCATAAAGTTTTCACATTAAGGAATTCTCCCTCCCTGGTACATAGCTTA
This sequence comes from Pinus taeda, assembly GCA_000404065.3. Taxonomy (NCBI): domain Eukaryota; kingdom Viridiplantae; phylum Streptophyta; class Pinopsida; order Pinales; family Pinaceae; genus Pinus; species Pinus taeda. Next base: position 14,158 of record APFE030228042.1, read on the forward strand.
TTTTCATTCAGAAGAGTAGGTATGTCTTTCCTATTTAATATAATTTTGTTTTTTTTTAATCTGCCACTGTTAGTCCTGCAGGTGGATAAATCAATCCTATATTTATCTGGAATTTTGATGATGTGGCATTATCTCCTCTATCATCCTATTGATGTCTTTGTATCTCCATATTATGTAAATGTTGTCTTATATCTGTCTATTAGGCATATTGGGGAAATTTTCATAACTGACCTTTCGGGAGTCTATTGTCTTCAGATTGGTTGGACCTATTTCTCAGCTAAGATGTAATATTTTTACTATTATATAACTTATATAATACTATCCGGCTTTTTCTTCTTGAAAAAACAATAGATATTAAACATGCTTATGTATTTATAATATGAGAATGACTAGTATAGTTTATGCTGGAAAAAAAATATGCTTAGACTTCACAAATAAGCGTATATCAACGAAAGAAATAAGATCTATTGCAGAACTCATTTAAACTTTTAAACTACCTTCACGATTCACCTATCTAATAAAAGTTACAGGATAATCGGGTAGTGGGACTTGGATAAGTCTGAGAAAATATTTAGATGAAAATATAAGCGACTAGAAAATACTTTGAGATTCTACGGTGTAGTGGAAGGATTATCACTGTTGTTGCGTTCATGTGCAAAAGGTTCTGTTTTCCAAAAGAAACAGACGATACTGTCACATTTTAATGCAATGTTCTGCAGAGATAATGGAAGAG